>JBBPBX010016375.1:30835-48228 GCA_038048925.1 Garcialebias charrua
CTGATTGACTTCCTGTCTTCAGGTCCTTTACAGGAGTCCCACTTCTCCTTGTTGATTTCAGCATCAATCCACTCAGGCCAAATGGGGAAGCTGTGTCTCCCCACACCTCCGAAGGTCTCTGACGAATTAGCCACAGACGCAGCAGCACTGAAACCACGACAAATTCTGTCATGTATTGCTGTTTTTCCTCTGGCAATTTAACTTATGGAACCTGCACGTGGCAAGCTAATATTAACCGAATTTCTTAAGATGCTAGCAGCTTTTTTGCATGTCCGTCCAACTACTGTGTGTAGCAAACGCCAATTCCATAAATGACGTTAGCGAAGTTAGCTTAACTCACTCTGTACGCCGGTCAGATAAAGACACCTTGCTTGACGAGTCCTTTTTCTTTATTTGCGTTTTGGACATTGTAGTTGGTAAAAGCAGCACTAAATCAAATACAAAGCGAAAATAAATACTAAACGGGCCAACAGAAGTTTAACAATGTACGTGTCGAAGTTTAGTCGTTGCTACGCAACCGGTCTTCTAAAAAGGGAGGGGTCTAAAGCGGTATGGTAAGTCGTTTGAGCATTTATTCAAACCAGGGCTCTGATTCAAACCACTTTTTTCCCCCAAAACTTTATTAATAAATTACATAATACAAAACTATCATAGAGGATATGTCAACAACAAGAAAGAAGAAAAACAAAAACAACTATCTAAGAAAACAAAACGAACACAAAAATAAAACAATAGCAGCAACACGGTAAAAGAAGAAGGTGGGTAACATAAATTCACAATCCTTGTAATTTACACAATAAAGAGTAACAACATGAGCGCGTAGGATGCATTAAGAACAAATCAAAAAAGTAAAAACCTGGAAATATCTTCATAGATCCTTAAAGAAATGTTAGATCTCTTGCCTCTTGAGAGAAATAAAGTCTTGTTTAAAGTCATTATAAACCACAGATGCTTCCTTTGTTGTTTATTATAGACAACTTCCTTGGTCAAATGAAAAGTAGAATTAAAATTACGAACACCAGAAAACTAAATCCTACTGTTGAAAAGTTTATTTCAATCCCTATAACTGAGACTGCAATAGAATAATATAATGAAATCAAAAATTATTAAATGTACAGGTGGCAATTTTAAAATGTACAAGTAATTTGTTCTAAGTAAAATGAAAACACTTTTCCTAACGTGAAATAGACATTTGACTTCCGATGTCACAATTAGTGCATTTGTCCTTATTAACATTTCTGGATATCTTAATTAGAATTTTCACTAAAAAGTATTTACATTGTAGTTGTAGAGCCGGTCTAATATAAATTAGTCCGATGTCACAATTAGTGCATTTGTCCTTATTAACATTTCTGGATATCTTAATTAGAATTTTCACTAAAAAGTATTTACATTGTAGTTGTAGAGCCGGTCTAATATAAATTAGTCCACCACAGATGTATCATTTGTTAATGCCGTGAGATTTTCTTTTCACATTTTTACATGCATGTACTTACATGTGAACCATGTTTGACTTCTTCTTTGTACAGCTTGTGCTGGTTTCACGAGGGGCTTTCCCTCACAGACAAGTATTAAATGTTCAATGAATGATGCATTATCTCTAGTCCTGTGTTCTGAAATAATAAAACCTAACACCAGTCAAACATTTTAAACAAGTGAAAAGAGACATTTGTAATGTAATTTATTTATTTGATAGGGACAGACACACATCGTCGTAGACAAACTGAGTAAAACATCAGTCCCATGTTTGCATCATATGGTTCAAGTCCCGAACAGTTATACTGATGTAAAGAAAAACAGACTCCCAATATTTAAATCCTAACATGCTGCATCAAGATGAAGGGGAAAACTGAATGGAAAATTTTGCTTTAAGCAATAGCACACTAAACTCAATCAAGGACCAAAAACAATGGTTTGTTATTTAAGCCAAATACCAAGCTTTAATGAACAGCACACAGTGTTACTTGATTAACAAAATGTGTCTATCCATAAATATATGGGTAAATGGACTGAATTAATGAGGTGTAATATTTTGTTGAATATTAGAAAACGCTTTGAATATGTTAAATACAATTAAACAGACAACCCAATCACAGAAGGACGACAAAATCTTGTTAAAATGTTTATTCTACTTTGGTTTTAGAAATCAAAAGCATTTTACGTGTAAACATGTTTAAAAACAATATTTACATTTTATCAACACTTGAACAGATTGCCATGTACAAAAACAGTGTAGTCCTCTGTCTGGTTCTGGTTTTATTCCACATCGGTAATACAAAACATTTTAAAAGAACATGTTTTAAATTTACACAATACCCGCAGAAACATCATATCATATAGTACCATCTATGGTTGTATTTTGTGTGTGTGTGAAATACTGCATTATTACTTTGTTTCGTCAGTTTGTTCATTGTGTAAAGAATAAAAAAAAAAGATCTACCCTTTAGTTCATCTAACCAGTGTAAAGGCACAGAACCTTAAAGGAAGAAGGGGATAAAGACTATACATTTTGTCAGCAATTTCACATATAATAACATTCTTACAATGTTTTACAGTGATGACCACTTGCTAAAAGTAGTCTAATAAGAAGAACAGCTGGAGATATACAATCTGGGCTGTAAACATAATGTTCATCTATGAACACCAAAGAAAAGCACAAAAATAACTTCTTCTTTTTTTTTACTATACACAGGATACCAAAAGAGATGCACTAAAGCAGGGCTATTCAACTAACTAGGGGGCCACAGTTACTGAAAGCCAAGAGCTCAGGGGCTGGACATCCAGCAGTTATTTTCATTAATTAAGCTTGTTTTACAGTTTAAAATCTAGTTTTATTTAAAAATGAACCCACTGGTGGGCCAAACGGAGCTCACCAGTGGGCCTGATTTGGCCCCAGGGCTACCAGTTGAATAGCCCTGCACTAAAGTGACAACCAAAAGGCTACAGACATTTTATTTTCATCCATGCTATTTCAACTTTCTCTTTAGTTTGCACCTTTCTTGTGTTTCCAAGACTTACGGTGAGAGGTTGTCAGGGCAACACTTGGTAGAGTGGGCTTGCATAACAAGTTTTAATGGAACAAAATCTAAACATAAATGCGTTGAAAAGAATGGTGATATCAAATTAAAACGGGGGTAATGAGAACTTTTGTTGCACAGGTCAAACTGGCATCAGTGCAGCAGAGAGAAATTCCTGGAGCTTTGACGCAACCACACACAAAAAAAAAACTAAAAAAAAAAAACTAGTACCGGTATATTCCTCATCGAGGGTGCATCAGAGAGATGGAGCCACGGGGCTGCTTGAACTCACTAGACCTTACCAGAGGGAAGTGGATGGCTAATGTGAGTGGACTGAGTGTTAGCAGCAGCCTGGCCTGCTCTCAGCAGCTACAGTCTCCTGGTCCAGTTTGATCTGGTCTCCATTGTTCTCCTCGTACGGCAAACCTTTGTCGTTAGCCAAGATATTCTCCACCAGGAAACGGGCTGCCTCGTCCACATTGACGTTGTCCTGAGGAAACAAAAACACTCGTGTCAGACAAGTGATTAAATGCTCATAAAACAAGAAAACAGTGAGCAAAAAGATATCTACAACAAGTAAGATATTAACTGTTTATAAGCTTTTATGAGAACCCCACTTTGAAAAACCAGAACTAATGTTTATGAAGCATTCACACTGTCGTGATCCATTTTTCTTCTGTACATTTTCAGCATCTTTGTCATTCCCACAGTTTTTGTGTGATTTCAATAAATCATATATCAAAACATTCAGCTCTTTCAGGATGAACTTTTGCTATGGCTTTGGTATAGGTGCAACTTTAGCTTTTTGAAATATTTAGCCTTTTCTGCCACTTTTTTCCTTATAAGATTTTCTAATTTTACATCCTTCTAATCTGTAGATCTGTTTACAACCTTTTACTGCTCCTTTCACATTTTGTCCTGGTTCAGCTTCTTTCAGCTTCCTTGTGCAAATTTAAACTTTTTTCAGCTACTTTCAGCTTATTTCAGTTGTTTTGTGATCCTTTTAGATTCATTTTGCTAGGATAACATTTTTGTGCTCTTCTAAGTTCTTTCTGCTAATTTCAGCTTATTTTCCTCCTTTCAGCTTCCATGGAGTGGCAGAAAAGTATGTTAGACTGGTACAGGACATGTATGAGGACAGCAGGACAGTGGTGAGATGTGCTGTAGGAGTGACAGATAGCTTCAAGGTGGAGGTGGGAGTGCATCAAGGATCGGCTCTGAGCCCCTTCTTGTTTGCTCTGGTGATGGACCGACTAACAGATGAGGTCAGGCAGGAATCCCCATGGACTATGATGTTTGCAGATGACATTGTGATCTGTGGTGAGAACAGGGAACAGGTGGAAGAGAACTTGGAGAGGTGGAGGTATGCACTTGAAAGAAGAGGAATGAAAGTCAGCCGTAGTAAGACAGAGTACATGTGTGTGAATGAGAGGGAGGCCAGTGGAACAGTGAGGCTACAAGGAGCAGAGGTCACAAAGGTGCAGGACTTCAAGTACTTGGGGTCCACTGTCCAGGAAAATGGGGACTGTGGGAAAGAGGTGAAAAAGAGAGTCCAGGCAGGATGGAGTGGATGGAGAAAAGTTTCAGGAGTGATTTGTGACAAAAAAGTGTCAGCAAAGGTCAAAGGAAAAGTTTACAAGACAGTAGTGAGACCAGCTATATTGTGTGGTCTGGAGACGGTGTCATTGACAAAAAGACAGGAGAAATGAAAATGCTGAGGTTCCCTTTCAGTTAGTCTCTCGGTGCAACACGATTGCTATGGGAATCAGCGCCCCCGCGCGGTTACCTGAAGTAATACACTCACGCCTTAACGGCTACGTCAGCGTCGCGCCAGAGGCCCCGCCCTCTGGACATTTAAGCGGCTGACGCCCGTCCATCTTCCTCTTTTTGCCCTTCACCTCGCTAAACCTGAAACACTCTTCTCGGATCTTCTCTGTATCTTCATCGCTCGACCAGAGGTGAGCTCGCTCCCTACACAGAGCATACAGAGAATTTCCTGCGGACTGCTGGGCTAGCGAAAGCTGGTCCGGCACATTTTTCCTTCACCCCAAAGTTTTCTTCTCCTCTCTCCACAGACCGCTTCGCTCGACGGCGCTGACTGCGCGACACCGCTACCCTGCTAACAAGTTAACAGGCTAGCCGGCGAAAGCGACACGAGGAAGGAGACGTCTCCGGACGATGTTAGCACTGCTAACGGGCTTAACTCTTCTCAGCCACGGCTCCCGAGAAGGTAATGCGAAAACCCAAAAGTCAAAGAAGACCAGCAGGCCAGCGAGCCCGAGCTCCTGTGCCTTTTTCTCTTCTGCTTTTCTACTGCTCGGTTAGCGAACGCTAACTACGAGGCATGCTACCTGCTAAGCTAACGAAACGAACAGGCCAGCAGCTCCGAGCAGCTCGGCGAGAGGACGTCCTCAGACGAGGAACTCTGGCAGGCCGTGAGCTCCGGCTCCCAAACCTGTTTCAGTGGATCTGGATACCCCCCTTTTTCAGCAGCGGACACCTACGAGGCCTGCCTGGTCTGCTCAGGGATGCTACATGCAAGGACACTCAAAGCTTTTCTCACGGATGACCCCGGAGAAAGGAGAGTGGAAATGGAATAACTCTGCTGCTATCTGGCTAGCTCCCACGGTTAGCATGGCTAACCAGGGGCACCCACGACAACACGTGACGGAAGACAGCGCTGCTAACACGATTAGCGCGGCTACGAGCGGACAACGAAGGACTCCATCGTGAGGTATGTGAAAATGCTTGGCCTAGCTTGCTAGCTAACCTTCTCATATTTTGCCTTTTCCGCTATCCTGTCCGGCCGAATCGACGGTAGAATTCATCGCATAACTAAGTGTTTTTTACCGATGCTACGCTGCTCGAGGGCCCGTCTTAGCACCGCTAGCGGGCTCACGAGTACCTCCACGTTTAGCCCCGGCTAACAAGGAGACTCTCTGTCCAGCACAGTCCAGGAGGAGGATTTTCAGCTACCTGTTCAGCTGCGCTACCTGGTAGTTTTCCTATGCCTACGACGAAACATTGATGACGCTGAGAGCTTATCCACCCATGAGGCTATGGATGACTCTCTGACGTTAACCATCTCAGGGCCCGAGGGGCCCTGGCGGGATGGACAAGGACAAGTGGCCTCGGTATCACAGGCCCACCAGGAAGAAAAGCTACAGGAGCTGCAAGGGGCCACCAGCAAAAGAAGAGGAAAGTCTGAGATGCCCCTGCACCATTACAGGTGCTCTCACTCACAGGAGGAGAGAAAATGCCGAATTTTTACCACCAGTTTCTGTGTTTTTAAGGAACACAGACAAGCTGGTTCGGAATGTTTAAACACACAAGAACACTCAGACCCTTGTGTAATAAAGAGAAATTGCCATCCACACACGACAATAAAATCTCAAGACTACTGAATGTGTCCTAGTCCCAAAATGGGAACAGGGCCTCAGGTATGCCCGCTCACGCAGTACGGGAACCTGACCTTTTGAGCCCAGACTTCACTTGTAAAATGCTACAAGGAGCTGGTGGTATGTGTGTGCGCACTAAACAATAACTTGTCTACTGTATGTGTAATGAAAAACAAACACTGTTTCATGCATATACAAGAATGAAAGTACCAGAGCACAGACTGCCCTGGTTCTTGACTCACCACTTTGGTGAAACACAACCTACTAGGTCAGACTACGAACCGCAGTGGGACACACGAGTTTTGCCTGAGACAGTCAGATCTCGCGATGTCTTCTGCTGGGCAGACCAGCTTGCTCCAGAGTACGCGAGAGGGGTCAAAAGCCACCCCTTCTGCACTCAAACATGAAGCAAGCAGCGGCTAGACATCCCTCTCAGGCTCATGGCGCACGCGCAGGCCTGGAAGGCGTGTCGGACAAATGAACGGGTCATCACAACGGATGCGTTGTGGACTCAAGCTACAGTTCATCAAGGGACCCTCCCTTTTTTCGTGGGGGTGCTACGTTCGGACATTAACCCAGCACGCGCGCACGTGCTGAGGTAGGAAGTGTCAACGATGCTGCAGAAAGGAGTAATAAATATTGTTCCAGAGCACAAACCATGCTCTGGTCAACGCAGCAAGCTTTTCCTGGTGCCCAAAAGAGATCAATCCCTGAGACCGGTCCTGGATCTCAGAACTCTGGGTAAGAAAACAAGAATTTTGCAAGTTCAAAATGTTGACACTGCGGCAGATCCCCCAGTCCGTGAGACAAGGAGACTACGCATGTACGGTGGATTTGAAAGACGCCTGTTTCCATGTGGGCGTCTGGAGGAGGCACAGGAAATTCCTCCGGTTTACCTTCGAAGGGAAAGCTTATAAATACAAAGTCTTACCCTTCGGTTTGAAGACTGCTCCTCGTACATTTACTAAATGTCTGGATGCAGCCCTGACCCCTCTTAGGAATCAAGGAGTCAGGATTATGAACTACCTGGATGACCTC
Source organism: Garcialebias charrua (assembly GCA_038048925.1). Taxonomy (NCBI): domain Eukaryota; kingdom Metazoa; phylum Chordata; class Actinopteri; order Cyprinodontiformes; family Rivulidae; genus Garcialebias; species Garcialebias charrua. Next base: position 38,289 of record JBBPBX010016375.1, read on the forward strand.
CTGATTCTGGCCGGAAGCAGAATACAGGCCCAGTCACACTCCTGCAGGGTGATCTCTCACCTGGAGTCTCTCGGTTTTTTCATAAACCCACAAAGGAGTGACCTGACCCCATCACGGATTACCGTATTTCTGGGAGTGCAGGTCTACACCATCCGGTACAAGGCATGGCTCTCAGAGGAACGTGCTTCCTCGATTCGCCGTTGCCTGGCAAAGTTTAAACTGAATCAACGGATTCCCCTGTAAGCATGCCAACGCCTTTTAGGCCTCTTGGCGGAAGCCATACCCTGTGTGCCACACGCATTGCTGAAGATGCGGGTCCTGCATACATGGCTAAACCAACAAAAACAACCTGCCCCCGTCTGGGTGAGCAGAAAAATTTAGAATCATTTCAAAGTGCCTGAGGGCCCCGGAACCTTGGGGGGACCTGTCTGTGTTCACGGAAGGGGTCCCGTAAGGTAAGGTGTCATCCCGTGTGATCATCACAACGGACACCTCGGAAACAGGATGAGGAGGCAGTCTGCAGAAATCAGAATGCCCAAGGCCTCTGGAATGAGCAGGAAGCAAGATTGTACATCAACTTCCTGGAGTTGTTGGCCGTATTCCTGTCAGCAAAATACTTCTTTGGTAAAGGTCTGATTGCGGGACAGCACGTCCTGGCGTAATCAGATAACAAAACCACGGTGTCCTTCAGTGACTGGGAAGGGGGGACGAGATCCCACGCCCTCCTCAGCCTGACACAGAGGATGCTCACTTGGTACGCTCCAGGATTATTGTCGCTCAGGGCGACTCAGGTTCCGAGTGAACTGAGTTACGGAGCGAATACCCTTTCAAGAGGGTTTCTTTTGGAATCGGAATAAGACTGAACCCACGAGTCGTGGATCAGGTCTGGTCACGGTTTGGAAGAACCTTGTTGGGCTTGTCCCCATGCGGAGCCAGCTCACAATGTGACCTCTACTTCTCAATGTTCAGGGATACCATGGCAGTTGCCTTCTTACAGAGACCTGCTGACTCAGGCACGTGGGCAGCTTCTACACCCGCGTCCGGAGCTGTGGCAGCCTTCAGCCTGGCCACTGAAGGGAATGGCTGAGGGCCTAAGGCCTGATTGTCTTTGTTCCAACAACAACAGCATACACAAGGGACACCCTTGGTGTTTATGTTTACTTGGGAGATGCTTCAGTGGAAGGGTTCCCCTCTCCTCTGACAGTTCTCCAACATCAGGATGGGCCTCTTTGACAGTCCTAGTAGTTGTCTGTTCAAGAAGCAGATGAGGGACTCGTGCGTGCCCCTTGTACATAAATTTTTCCCCTGGGGACCTGGAAGGTTACCCTGTGCTTGAACTGGGTTTTCTACCTCCACATTGCCATCTGATTGCCAGTGGCGTAACGGGTCCCTTGCTCTTTTCCTCCTGCTTCTCAAGATTTCCAGGGAAAAAGGGGGATAATGAGTAATCACACTAGCAGAGGACACTTATGCTGTCTCTAGCTGGTGTTTTCATCTATGTGTCCAATGGTAACATCAGGACGATGTTTCTACATGTGGCATTTTTCTTCTCAGGCTGTGCTCTCTACATACCTTGTGGAGAGCGTCTGGGAAATGCCTGCCGTATTAAGGCAGATGTTCTCACATGCATTTTGCTGAGCATTTCAAGGGTGTGAATAAATTGCGTTCCCATAGCAATCGTGTTGCACCGAGAGAACGACTGAAAGGGAACTGAAAGTTATGCACCATAACTCATGTTCCCTGAAGAAGGGAACGAGGTGCAACACATCTGGCCCTTTTCAATGCTGAAAGCTCGGTGAAGTGCATTTTAGAGAAAGATGGACGGGCGTCAGCCACTTAAATGTCCAGAGGGCGGGGCCTCTGGCGCGACGCTGACGCCGTAGCCGTTAAGGCGTGAGTGTATTACTTCAGGTAACCGCGCGGGGGCGCTGATTCCCATAGCAATCGTGTTGCACCTCGTTCCCTTCTTCAGGGAACATGAGTTATGGTGCATAACTTTCAGTTTTGCATCTTCACATAGTGGCTTCAAAACCACAAAATAAAATTCAAAATCCACATTTCAGTGAGTTCTGACTACATGAAGAGTGATGTAGAAGACAGGCAGCATGTCAGTCTGGATCTGGAGAAAACAGTGGCAAGGAGGACAAAAGGGCAATTTCCCATTTTGTATCCTCTCTAATCTATGAGTGTTTAACTTTTGTCAGAGTTACAGATTTACAGTTTTTTTTTTTGCTGGAACGACTTCTACAGAGCACAATTTATCCTCTCTGAAGATAGAAGGCATTGTGTCAGAGGATTTCTTTTGTTGTTGTTATTTTGCTTGATTTTATTTTTTATTTTTTTGTTCAGAAAAAAAAAAGGATTAGATTGATGTGTCACATACTGAGCTTAAATTCAGTCTTCAAATCCGAAACAACTCAGATTGCTGACAGACAATTATATTTTTGATCTGTCCAAGCAGGCAAATTTGCATAATACTTATTTTTGCACGATTGTGACTGCTGAGTCTGTGGGATTCTCAACTTTGGGTGTGTAAGACACCATCTCACTTGTATAGTGATGTGTTTAACCTCTTGTCTGGCGCACAGATTGTGCGTGTTCTCAGTTTGTTGAACAGCAAATCGAACATACTGTACTCTCCTGGGAGAACCCACTGTACCGGGAGTAGAATTTCAACATCACACACTTTAGGATGTCCCCTTTCAGTTGGAAGAAGGTAGATATCAGTGGATTGTGCAGAAGTGCAGAGTCATTAAAAATGAAGACTTTACAATATGTGGTGGCCGCACTAGTGCACCTAAAAAGAAAGTGCATTTGAAGGGGTTCTTTCTGCTCAGCCCAGCAGTGTCATTACTGAGCTTATTGTGATTTGCTCATCATGTTACAGGCACTTGCTGGGCTGTCTTGTCCTGTTGTTGGCACTGACAGCAGCAGCAATAGAAAATGTAACAATATATCTGTGTTATGAGCTCAGTCTCATTTTGGGGAACTTGTGTTATGCCAGTAGCTTCTCAGCTCCAGAAAGAGGATGTTTTATTGGTACTTGAATCACAAACAGTGAACTAAATATGTTTTGTTGAAAAGACACCAAAATAACCTCTTAACGCCTAGACTAAAATTTGTCTAAATTTGGTCAAAAAGAAAAAACGCATTGATGAAATATCAAAGTTCATGCTCAATAATCCAGGTAAAAAAAATCCAACAAAGTTCAGTCAGGTCCTCTGGACGGTTTCTGTTTTGTTGAGATGTTTCATCTTTCATCCAAAAGACTTCATCTGTCCAAGGAGCCACAACAAACTCACTCCCATAGGTAGTACTCTCCCATAGTGGGCCAACCAATTTGATGGTGATAAGATGGTTTCTTGAGCCCGCTCTCTCCCCCGTCGACTCCTCTGATGCAGCCATGGCTATCACTGATGAAATGTTCAAAATAAACTCAGATTGCCAGAACATCTCATACATGATTACGGTAAGCTAAACAGACAGTTTTTACACTGAAACTCCACACTTTTAATTTGCTAAGAGAACAGTTTATTGTAACATCTTTTATTTTTGTATTCCTAACTTTTGATACATTATTGCAATGTTTTACATTTATTTGTCTGGCTCACTTACAAAAAAACCTCTGTTTTTCAGAACAGAGCCTATACAGTTGTATTAAAATAAGTGGGACCAGCTTTGGGCCAGACCAAGAGGTTTACCTCAATTCTGTCAATTTTAAACTTTATAATTCATTATAAATATGATTATTTTTTACCTGCTAAAGGTAGAATTGCCACTGAACAATAAAAATCTGAACCACTTAAATTGAGAATTTAAACCTCATCTATTTAATGCAAATAATCAAAATTCTCAACAGAGGGGCGCAACACCCCAGTGGTCAGTGTCAGGGTCTTGTAACCTTGAGGCTACAGGCATCTGGCATAAAAGCAACAGCCAAATTGTTCATGCTGTCACTTTGGCAATCTCTGCAGAAGAGAGTACCGTATTTTCTGGTGTATAAGTCGCACCAGTGTATAGGTCGCACCATCCAATTATCACCAATAGATTGGAAAAATCCCTAGATAGGTCGCACCGGAGTATAGGTCGCACCTACGTTTAGCTCTGCGGCAAATGTCTCCCACAGGAGTGCACAGCAAGGCTTTTAAGAAGATTAACACTTAAAAACAATTATTTGTTTGATAAAAATTATAGCAATTATGTGTCTGAGCTGAACTTTTCCTTAATAAATGAACGTAATTGTGAAATGAGCTGGATTTAAAAATTTGTTTTGCCGAAAGTGATAACAAGCCACATATAGGTCGCACGGTGTATAGGTCGCAGGCCTTGAAAAAAACCATTAAAAGGTGCGACCTATACAACGGAAAATACGGTAGCTAAAAGAAAAATAATGAAAATTTACAAAAGCATTTGTGGGAAAAAAGAACATTTTGCAACATTTTGAATACCAGCATCAAATTAACATTGTAAAAACAACTGCTCTGTTTATCCAAAAGACTTCCTCAGTCCACTGAGGAAGTCTTTCGGACAAAAGACGAAACGTTTCTACAGTTGTTTTGCTTTGTTTTGTTTTGTTTTTTGAATGTCCAGAGGACCAGACTTAGCTTTTTTAGATTTTTCTACCTGGATTATTGAGCATGCATCAGGGAACTGCTCTGTTTCTTTATCTTCAGTGATTATTATTATTTATTTATTTTTTTTGTGGGGTGTGAACAAGTCATGTTGCATAGATAGTTATAAAAGTCAGCTGCAGGTGACTGTCAGTCACTGTCAGATCTGTACATGTACCGTAGTTTGGTTTGCTGCTCTTTCCCTGGATCTGTAAAGCATGGTGTAAATCCTGGTTAAAAAATAAAGCCTCATTGCTTCCAGGCTCCTGGTATCTGAGCCAGCTCTGTCTGTATTTATGTGCTTAGTCTGTTGGTGCTGATTTAATTAACAATCCTTAAAAACACGTTTGTATATTTGTCGCTCAGTTGAAGGGACTGCGGGGTTTTGTGGGCCTGTAAATACATTCTAATCAATTTTTTGGACATCCATAGACCCTGTTTAAAGATGTTTTGTTATGAATGGCGCAGCTGCTAGTTGAACATTTAATGGAATGGTCATGACTTCATTCTGACATGCTCAATAGTTATTGTATGCTCCTAACTGCCTTCTGCACACCAATCAGATGATTCATCTATTGTGAAGCGTTAGTGGTTAGTCACACTAGAATTCTCTATTTTATGGTAAGATTTTTCCTCAAATTGTCAGCTAATCACAGACTTATTTGTTAAGTTAGAATATTAAGGTGCATTAGGAACATGGTAGCAATTGTCATTGTTTTCACAAATTCTTAAAAGTTTGTTTTGTGTTTTTGCATCAACAATGTCTTAACCTCACACCACAAGTAGTTGTAGAACTTAATTTTTAAAGAAATTAAATACAATGTTGTAATTAAATTGTTTCAGAATTGGAACTGCAACGTTGATGCCATTAACTACAAAATAATCTTTAAACGGAGCTTCATAATTGCTAACTGAGCTTTAGAGCCAGACAAGAGCCCCACCTCCACTACCATATACTGTACAGCTTTTGATTACTGGAGTATTTCTCTTTCACAACATTTCTACTGTACAGTAACAGCACTGGCCATGCAGCTCTCAAATGACTGTGTGCACTTGTTGCTCTGCGTAAGCTGAATCTGCATTTCAGTTCAGCTGAAGGGCCGAGCATCATAAAACAAGAAAACCAGCAAATGGAAAAATTTAAAGGACTTACCGGTAGCTTGCGTGGTATAATTATAAGTCTACTAACACTAACACCAGTTGTATGAATAGTGCTGCTGCAGCTGATCAAAACACAAACGTCTTTTTAACGGCTGGATGGATCCTATTGAGAAACTGAGAAAATGCTGAAAACAGCTTTTTATATAAATACATACACTTGATGAAAGAAGGAAACATGTCGTCAGTAATTAAATTTTCATGCAACTTAGAGAGCTGGGTGCTCTTTGAGCATCAGAATAAAAAAGAAATAAGGAAAGGACATCCCAAGAAATCAGAACCGAATAAAGTTCAGAAACTCCTTCAGAACTGAATCAACATGACTTGAAAGGAAAATAAAAATGAGAGAACCAAATAACTGCCTTATTCTATATTAAAAACCAATGAATCTTGATGTAGTTGGTTTTACATTTTTTATTCAATGATAGTAGTCAATAAGCAACATTTAAATTGTAAAAAAAAAAAAGAAGTATTTTTGTTAAAAAAAATGTTGCTCTTCTGTGAATAAGTAGGTGGCGCTAAAAGACCTAACTATACATTATGTCCTGGTAATTGGTCTTACTAAATCTGTTTCTGTATTAATAATAATAATAATACATTTTTTTATTATATCGATTACATGCAACTACATACAAAATATTATTCACAAGTGAGAGAGTTTATTCTTATGACTAATGAATGTTGACCTGGTAATGCCAGATTTTTGGTTTCCCTTTGGCTTTTTGTGTTATTTTTTTATTTTATTCTGTGATCTTTTGTCCTGTTATGTTGTATTCTTGCATCTCTTCTTTCTGCTGTTTGTGTTCAGCATGTCTTCTACATTTCAAGGACAAGTTTCATCTTCAAACCTTTATACCTGCACTTTTATGAAAACAATGAAAAATGAATGTGTGTGTGTGTGTGTGTGTGGGAGGGGGGGTGTATGTGTGCGTGTTTGTGTGTGTGTGTAAGGAGTAGTGAATATTATATGTATTAAAAGAGCCAGCTGCAGAGAAGACATGGGCCAATTAATTTTTCTGATATTTTGCTCTCTGATTGCTGAATGAGACAAAGACACATTTTTGTCTCAGATTTTTACGTTATTATTTGAAAATAGCACGCCTCTTTTAAGGAAAGAAAATTTATTAGGTCCAAACCAAATGTTTCTGTTATCAGTGTGTATTTACAGAAACAAACGACACAACAATGGTAAACAAAGCGGCACAGGTTTAAATCATTTACTTGTTCCAAACTGGTACTTTTAGCTGTTTCAGTCCATGTTTCGCCGACTTTAGATGTCCAGGAAAAATATTTTTTGTACTATTTAAGGTGCATGGCAAAGTCTTCTAAATTAAATACATATATAAATAAAGCAGCAGCAGTGACTGAAAATAGGCCAACAATGATGACAACCATGAACGAGCTGTTTGGGATGGAGACGTTTGACAGTTTTCTTGTTGGCACACGTTGATGCTCAGATTTTTGAGCAACGTACGCAGATAAAAAAAAATTGGTTGAAAGTCAAAGTTTTGCAAAAGCCGCAAATGTTGGACAACCAAGTTTGTTTCTTTCCTCTTTGCATCGAACCGGTTCCAAAACTGCAATGAAACGGTAAACAAAATGTGTTTCATTTAGTTTATGAACAAAAAAACCAACAATTTAAAACCTTAATTTTTCATTTGGTGCTTGTTTATTTATTTGCAAATTCTGTAGTTACAGAAACTTTGATGAAACGAGTTATAAAATGGTAATAAATGGCCAATTAATAGTGGAAAGCAAAAATCTGTAAACCAAAGTCATGAAAATATATTGTATTCAGATGTAGCATGTTGATGTTAAAAATCTGAATATATTTTTATTTATTTATTTATAAATAAATAAAATATATTCAGATGTAGCAAGTTGATGTTAAAATCTGAATACATTTTATTTATTTATTTATAAATAAATAAATAAAATATATTCAGATATTAATAAATAAAAATATATTCAGATGTAGCATGTTGATGTTAAAATCTGAATATATTTTATTTATTTATTTATAAATAAATAAATAAAATATATTCAGATGTAGCAAGTTGATGTTAAAATCTGAATACATTTTATTTATTTATAAATAAATAAATAAAATATATTCAGATTTTAATAAATAAAAATATATTCAGATGTTGCATGTTGATGTTAAAATCTGATTATTTTATTTATTTATAAATAAATAAATAAATAAATAAATAAAATATATTCAGATGTAGCAAGTTGATGTTAAAATCTGAATACATTTTATTTATTTATAAATAAACAAAAAATATATTCAGATGTAGCATGTTGATGTTAAAATCTGAATATATTTCATTTATTTATTTATTTATAAATAAATAAATAAATAAAATATATTCAGATGTAGCATGTTGATGTTAAAATCTGAATATATTTTATTTATTTATTTATTTATTTATAAATAAATAAATAAAATATATTCAGATGTAGCATGATGATGTTTGCTGGTGAAGATTCTCAGTCGTCCAGGACATGATCAATCAAAAAGGCGTTCAATACAAGATCAACTGGACTTTATTTGTAACAGAAGACGTTTCGCTTCTCATCCGAGGAGCGTTATCAATTCAATGTTATGTCAAAGTCAAAGTCAAAGTCAACTTTATTGTCAGATCTGCAATATGTACAGTGCAGGACATACACAGGACCGAAATTGCGTTTCTCTCAGTCCCTCGGTGCAACAGTAAACATCTAAACATTGAAACACTGAAACATATAATAATAGACATAAGCATAAAATAGTAAACCTAACACTGTCCTGAGTTTTTTGCATAGTGGTATAAGAGTATGAAAATTTACACCAACTCTAAAACTAAAACATTAAACATTTAATGAACATAATATTGTCCTGAGTTTTTGCATACTAGTATAAAAAAAGAGTATAAAAAGTATAACTAAAATAAACTAAAGGTTTCTAGCATTGACATTTGCAAAGTGGCAAAGCAGCGTATGAGTCAATGTACACAGTATATGTATGAGGTAGTAGTTGATGTTGTTGTAGAGGCAAAAAGTGGCATATGCAGTAAGGCACATTGGGCATCCCTAAATAAGACCGTTCAGAGCACACTGTATATGTACCAGCAGTGGTGTAGATATTAGAGTAGTGTAAATAAATGTAAACAGTAGTAATTACATGTAAGCAGTAGTAATAAAAGTAAACAGTATTAATAAATGTAAACAGAGAATGTAAACAGTATTATGATTATAGGCAGTGATGTAATACAGACATTAGTGCAAGTATGAGAAGTAGTGCAAACTGTATGAGCACATGACCGAGATGATGATGATGATGGTCATGATGATGTTAAAATGCAGCAGGTGAAACTGTACAAGTTGTTGGATTGTTGAGTTTCCTTGGTATTCAACAAATGGTTCAGTATCGTACACCACTAATTGCTACTCTAATGGGACTCACATGACTCAACTTACACATGGTTTTCAGAGGTTTTGTTTACAGTGAGTGCAGACCTGCATTTCAGAATATCAACATGTTTGGAAATCTGCTGGCGTAAATTTGTTCAAACTGCATCATTTGATATAGATCGGGGTAAACCTTTTGTTTGATTTCACAACTAGCGATGAGTACGTTTAAATGGCTTTAAAATGTAATAATCAGTGTGTTTATTATATTCTATGTATGTTATTATTTTCCTCAAATATTGTATTCTGAGAACCTGCAGTTTAGGAATACTAAAAACACCCATAACTAAGAAGAATAAGCCATGAAACATTAAATATTTATGATTTCATGGTGATATTTATAGAATAGAATATATCTTTAATGGCATATTTGCACCAAGGTACAAATTAGTGCTATTGGCGCGTGCACCATCCTAAGAGGGACGTACGCACGGAAAGCCGCAGCAATAATTAAATTGCGCCGTGTTTATTCACGTGTTCTGCCAAAAATGCTCATATCAAGCTCACATCATACTGTGGTGATGCTTTAAGGATAACATCAAATCTCTAACTATCTGAAATTTAACCAATGTGAAAAGCAAATCTGAGCACTTTTATTTTCAAAAATTACGATTAGTGGTAAGGGAAAAGATCAGGGAAACACTATACTCATCCAGTCCTGGAAATCATTAAAGAACAAAAAAATTAAAATAATACTACTACTACTAATAATAATAATA
>JBBPBX010016376.1:0-23908 GCA_038048925.1 Garcialebias charrua
GAGACAGAGGGAGAGGAGGAAAGTGAAGAATGTAGGACTGAGGGTTGCAACTCTAAATGTGGGGACAATGACAGGCAAAGGTAGAGAGCTGGCTGACATGATGCAGAGAAGAAAGGTAGATGTTTTATGTGTCCAAGAGACCAAGTGGAAGGGCAGCAAGGCTCGCAGTATTGGAGCAGGGTTCAAACTGTTTTACCATGGTATGGATAGAAAGAGAAATGGAGTAGGGGTGGTCCTGAAGGAGGAGTTGGCAAAGAATGTAGTAGATGTGAAGAGAGTGTCAGATAGGGTGATGTGTCTAAAGGTAGAAGTAGAAGGTCTGATGCTAAACATAGTAAGTGGTTATGCTCCACAGGTTGGATGTGATGGGGAGGAGAAAGATGAATTTTGGAAAGATTTGGATGAAGTGATAGAGAGTATTCCCAGGGAGGAAAGAGTGGTGATTGGAGCAGACCTGAATGGACATGTTGGTGAAGGAAACAGAGGGGATGAGGAAGTGATGGGTAGGTTTGGTGTCAAGGAAAGAAACCAGGAAGGACAGATGGTGGTGGATTTTGCCAAGAGAATGGAAATGGCTATAGTCAATACCTATTTCCAAAAGAGGGAGGAACATAGAGTGACCTATAAGAGTGGAGGAAGGAGTACACAGGTCGACTACATTCTGTGTAGAAGAGGAAACCTGAGGGAGATTGGAGACTGTAAGGTTGTAGCAGGGGAGAGCGTGGCCAGACAGCATCGGATGGTTGTGTGTAGAATGACTGTTGTTGCGAAGAAGAGAAAAAGAGTAAAACCAGAGAAGAAGACCAAATGGTGGAAGCTAAAGAAGGAAGAATGTTGTGAGAAATTCAGAGACGAGCTGTTAAAGGCTCTGGGTGGTAAGAAAGAGCTTCCAAGTGACTGGGCTACTACAGCAACAGTAATTAGAGAGACAGGTAGGAAGGTACTTGGTGTGTCATCTGGACAGAGAATGGATGATAAGGAAACCTGGTGGTGGAATAGTGAAGTGCAGGACGCCATTCAAAGAAAGAGATTAGCCAAGAAGAAATATGACAGTGAGAGGACTGAAGAGAGGAGACAGGAATATAAGGAGATGGGACATAGAGCAAAGAGGGAAGTAGCTAAGGCAAAGCAGAGGGCGTACAATGAGTTATATGGGAGACTGGACACTAAAGAGGGCGAGAAGGACTTGTACCGATTGGCAAGACAGAGGGATCAGGCTGGAAAGGATGTGCAGCAGGTTAGGCTTATTAAAGATGGGAATGGGAATGTTCTAACAAGTGAGGAGAGTGTGATGGGAAGATGGAAGGATTACTTTGAGGAGCTAATGAATGAAGAGAATGAAAGAGAAAGAAGAGTGGAGGTAATAGAAACTGTGGACCAGGAAGTGGGAAAGATTAGTGAGGGTGAAGTCCGGAAAGCTCTGAAAAGAATGAAGAAGGGGAAGGCAGTAGGACCTGATGACATACCAGTGGAGGTTTGGAAATGTCTTGGAGAGATGGCAGTGAGGTTTTTGACTCAAATATTTAATGGAATATTTGAGGGTGAGAAAATGCCTGAAGAATGGAGAAGAAGTGTGCTGGTTCCCATTTTTAAGAACAAGGGTGATGTACAAAGTTGTAGCAACTACAGGGGAATTAAGTTGATGAGCCACACAATGAAGATCTGGGAGAGAGTTGTGGAAGCAAGACTTAGACAAGATGTGACTATCTGTGAGCAGCAGTATGGTTTCATGCCAAGAAAGAGCACCACAGATGCCATCTTTGCTTTGAGGATGTTGATAGAGAAGTACAGAGAGGGTCAGAAAGAACTCCATTGTGTGTTTGTGGATTTAGAAAAAGCATATGACAGGGTACCAAGAGAAGAGGTGTGGTATTGCATGAGGAAATCTGGAGTGGCAGAAAAGTATGTTAGACTGGTACAGGACATGTATGAGGACAGCAGGACAGTGGTGAGATGTGCTGTGGGAGTGACAGATAGCTTCAAGGTGGCGGTGGGATTGCATCAAGGATCGGCTCTGAGCCCCTTCTTGTTTGCTCTGGTGATGGACCGACTAACAGATGAGGTCAGGCAGGAATCCCCATGGACTATGATGTTTGCAGATGACATTGTGATCTGTGGTGAGAACAGGGAACAAGTGGAAGAGAACTTGGAGAGGTGGAGGTATGCTCTTGAAAGAAGAGGAATGAAAGTCAGCCGTAGTAAGACAGAGTACATGTGTGTGAATGAGAGGGAGGCCAGTGGAACAGTGAGGCTACAAGGAGCAGAGGTCACAAAGGTGCAGGACTTCAAGTACTTGGGGTCCACTGTCCAGGAAAATGGGGAATGTGGTAAAGAGGTGAAAAAGAGAGTCCAGGCAGGATGGAGCGGATGGAGAAAAGTTTCAGGAGTGATTTGTGACAAAAAGGTGTCAGCAAAGGTCAAAGGAAAAGTTTACAAGACAGTGGTGAGACCAGCTATGTTGTATGGTCTGGAGACAGTGGCATTGACAAAAAGACAGGAGAAAGAACTGGAAGTGGCAGAAATGAAGATGCTGAGGTTCTCCTTAGGAGTGACAAGGATGGATAAGATCAGGAATGAGATCATCAGAGGTACAGCACATGTTAAACAACTGGGAGATAAAGTTAGGGAGGCCAGACTGAGATGGTTTGGACATGTCCAGAGGAGGGACAGTGGGTATATTGGTAGAAGGATGTTAGAAATGCAGCTGCCAGGAAAAAGACAAAGAGGGAGACCAAAGAGGAGATATATGGATGCAGTTAGAGAGGACATGAAGGTAGTTGGAGTGAGGACAGAGGATGCAGAGGACAGAGTGAGGTGGAGGAGGATGACTCGCTGTGGCGACCCCTGAAAAGGGAAAAGCCGAAAGAAGAAGAAGAAGAATGACGCCTTGATGGGAGGATTATTAATTTAGATTTTTGAGCAGTGTGTGAAGTTGCCTCTTCTCTTGAGTAATGGACACCATCTTGACACCTGAAAACATTCATGTAGTTGTAGGTATTCATTGAGAAAGAAACCATTGGTCAGCATTTGACCAGTAAGATCACTACGCTGCTACCATTTACTCTGAATGTCCTTAGGTTACACATCATCATTATTGCCCTGTAATAAATAGGTGAGCAAAATGGGAATGTATTTTAAGGTACAATAGTTTCCTGATTGACATGTGCCTGATTGAAGCAGTGGAATATTTAAAGTACTTGTTGACCGTAGACATGAAGTTGAACCCTTGAGGTTTTGATTGATTGATTGATGTTTATTCATTCATTTTAAAAGAACAATACAAGACAGTTTCATCAGATACAAGAATACAAGTAGGATAAAATGAAGGGAGCAGAAAGAAGATGAAATCTTATTATATCTGCCCCTTATTTCACAGTTTGTTCAACCAATGATAACCTTCAAGCAACATCACAGAATGAATAATTCTACTTATTTTTCTAACTGTAATACACAAACTACATCACAAAATGAATAATTCTACTTAATTTTCCTAACTGTAATACACAAACTACATCACAAAATGAATAATTCTACTTAATTTTCCTAACTGTAATACATAAACTAGATCACAAAATGAATAATTCTACTTAATTTTTCTAACTGTAATACACAAACTACATCACCCATAATTCTACTTAATTTTTCTAACTGTGATACACAAACTACATCACAAAATGAATAATTCTACTTAATTTTTCTAACTAATACACAAACTACATCACAATTTTTTTCTCTACTTAATTTTCCTAACTGTAATACACAAACTAGATCATAAAATGAATAATTCTACTTAATTTTTCTAACTGTAATACACAAACTAAAGTTTTTTTAATCTACTGTGACTTTTTAACTTTTTAACAAACTAGTTTTTTTAATCTACTGCCAGGAAAGGCAGGTGATCATGTAATTGTCTGTGTGTACTTTCGTTTGTCTGTTGGTTTGCAAAATAAGGACAAGATTATTGGATCTCAAAGTAATCTTTAAATAGATGTACTGATAAATTTATGGTTAACTCATTCAACTTTGCAGCCATACCACCCTGAACTCGCCCAATCTCGAAAGCTAAACAGGGTCAAGCCTGGTTGGTACTAGGATGAGAGACAGCCTGGGAATACCAGGTGATGTAAACTTTATTGGGCTGCTGTGGTGTAGAGGTAGGGCAGTGGACTTTTCATTCAACCTTTATTTATACAGGCTAGCCTCGTTGAGCCACGGGGACTCATTTACAAGAGGGACCTGTCTCACTCACACCCAGGGTCAATTTTAGAGTTATCAATCCTAGAAAATCACAGGCTCAACACCCCACCTTGCCCACATATTGTGGTGTCCTTGAGCAAGACACCTAATCCATGACTGCTCTTTCATAGCTGCCCACTGCTCTACCTGGGTGCATCTCAGGTGTGATGGGTTACCCGCTTATTCCATTTTTGGGTCACGGGGGTCGCCGATGCCCATGTCCAGCAATCACTGTGCGAGGGGCGGGGTACACCCTGGACGGGTCGCAAGTCCATCACAGGGACACATAGAGACAAACGAGACAAACAATCATTCATTCTGCCACTCACACCTAGGGACAGTTTAGAGTCACCAACCAGTCCAACATGCATGTTTTTGATCTGTGGGAGGAAACCGGAGTACCCGGAGGAAACCCACGCATGCACGGAGAGAACATGCAAACTCCACCCAGAAATGCCTCCCGACTGGGATTTGAACCAGGGATCTGCTTGCTGAGATGCAGCAGCTCTACCAGTTGCGCCACTGTGCTGCCCGCTTCGAAACATTCTTTAGGAATTATAACTTGGACATTTCCTTCAAGGGACTTATAGATAAGGTATTTATTCATCACATTTAGACAAAATCTAAAATGTTCAAATTTTTTCAACCAATATAGCTGCTATATTTCACTATAGGTATATACATTGTGACTTAATCCTTGGTTCGATGCGACAGGCACATACTGTATTTCAGTTTTTTATAATATGGTGGATACCTTGCACTCCTAAAGAGTCTAGTATCACTCGAGGTATTGTTCTATATTATATCTGATTGATAGTCAGAAACAGAACTACCAGTATTTAAAAGAACAAACAAAATTATTATTATTTTTATTCTAGAGGCTATGGTTGTACAAACTTAGTTGGACAGAACCAACTTAAAAATGGTTGAAACCAATGTTTTGTACTGACTTTAGTTTGTAACTTCAAATGTACAAATACATGTACATTGGATGTGTTTATGTTACTGCTGGGAGTGATTACAGTGTTTTAAGCCAGAAGGTAGTAAAAATACAAGTAGGCATCCCTTCTTTGAAGCAATGGGGAGCACCACTTCAAAGTCAAAGTCAAAGTCAAAGTCAACTTTATTGTCAGATCTGCAATATGTACTGTACAGGACATACACAGGACCGAAATTGCGTTTCTCTCAGTCCCTCGGTGCAACAGTAAACATCTAAACATTGAAACACTGAAACATATAATAATAGACATAAGCATAAAATAGTAAAACTAACACTGTCCTGAGTTTTTTTTTTTTTTGCATAGCGGTGCAAGAGCATGAAAATCCACACCAACTCTAAAACTAAAACATTAAACATTTAATGAACATAATACTGTCCTGAGTTTTTGCATACTAGCACAAAAAAAAGAGTATAAAAAGTATAACTAAAATAAACTAAAGGTTTCTAGCATTGACATTTGCAAAGTGGCAAAGCAGCGTATGAGTCAATGTACACAGTATATGTATGAGGTAGTAGTTGATGTTGTTATAGAGGCAAAAAGTGGCATATGCAGTAAGGCACATTGGGCATCCCTAAATAAGACCGTTCAGAGCACACTGTATATGTACCAGCAGTGGTGTAGATATTAGAGTAGTGTAAATAAATGTAAACAGTAGTAATTACATGTAAGCAGTAGTAATAAAAGTAAACAGTATTAATAAATGTAAACAGAGAATGTAAACAGTATTATGATTATAGGCAGTGATGTAATACAGACATTAGTGCAAGTATGAGAAGTAGTGCAAACTGTATGAGCACATGACCGAGAGTTTAGTGAAAAACTTTGTGTTGAGTGATAATGTGTGAGAAAGTTTTAGTGTTAAGGCAGTTCAAATGGGAGGGGGGGCAGAGCAGGCAGAGTGTTTAGCATTCTGACTGCCTGATGAACAGAGCTGTCTCTCAGTCTGCTGGTTCGAGCCTGGAGACTCCTCAGTCTCCTCCCTGATGGCAGTAGTCTGAAGCAGCTGTGTAGTGGGTGTGTGGGATCACCTGCCATGCGGTGGGCTTTCCGAGTGAGGCGTTTGCTGTGTAAGTCCTGCAGTGAGGGCAAGGAGGTGCCCACGATCTTCTCAGCTGCTCTCACAATGCGCTGGAGGCTCTTGCGGCAGGATGCAGTACATGCACCAAACCACACAGTGATGCAGCTGGTCAGGACACTTTCTATGGCACCTCTGTAGAAGGTGCTCATGATGGGGGTTGAAGCTCCAGCCCTTTTCAGCTTGCGGAGAAAGTAGAGACGCTGGTGAGCCTTCTTTGCCAGTGCTGCAGTGTTCCTGCTCCAGGACAGGTCCTTTGAGACGTGCACTCCCAGGAACTTGGTGCTGTCTACTCTCTCCACTGCGGTGCTGTTGATGGTCAGAGGGGCATGTTGGGCATCCTTCTTCCTGAAGTCCACAACAATCTCCTTTGTCTTCTCCACGTTGAGAGTGAGATTGTTGTGTCCGCACCACAAGGCCAGGCGGCTCACCTCGTTCCTGTAGTCCGTCTCATCGTTGTTGCTGATGAGACCCACCACTGTTGTGTCGTCCGCAAACTTGATGAAGTGGTTGGAGCTGTACGATGGTGTGCAGTCGTGTGTTAGCAGGGTGAATAGAAGGGGGCTCAGCACACATCCTTGTGGGGCCCCTGTGTTCAATGTGATGGTGCTAGATGTGTTACTCCCGACCCGCACTGTCTGTGGTCTCCCGGTCAGGAAGTCTAGCAGCCAGTTACACATTGAGGTGTTCAGCCCCAGACTGTCCAGTTTAAGGATGAGCTGTTGGGGGATGATGGTGTTAAATGCCGAGCTGAAGTCGATGAACAACATTCTAACATAGGAGTCCTTCGTGTCCAGATGTGTGAGAGCTGTGTGAAGGGCAGAGGAGATGGCATCGTCGGTTGAGCGATTAGGTCGGTATGCAAATTGGAAGGGATCCAGGGAGTCAGGGAGGACAGATGTGATGCTTTTCATGACTAGCCGTTCAAAGCACTTCATCAGGATGGGGGTGAGTGCTACTGGGCGATAGTCATTGAGGCATGCGGGCGTTGCCTTCTTTGGGACAGGGATGATGGTGGTGGCTTTGAAACAGGTGGGGACGATGGCCTGGCTCAGTGAGATGTTAAAGATGTCCGTGAAGACCGCTGCGAGTTCCCCTGCACAGTCCTTCAGCACGCGACCAGGTATGTTGTCAGGACCAGAGGCCTTCCGGGCGTTAATCTTGATGAATGATCGCCTTACGCTGTCTGAGGACAGCGTCAGCACCTGGCCATCAGGAGAGGGGGGGAGTTTATGTGCTGGTGTGCCGTTACTTGCCTCGAACCGAGCAAAGAACTTCTGCTCTTTCCCCATTGAGCAGACACACTGTTGGTGTAAAGGTAATGAGAGGTGTGTTGTTGATTATTACTTCCTCCCATAAGGATGGGGAAATGTATTTTTAACTAACTACAAGGATCACTGCAGTTCATTTAACGGCAATTTAAAATCTGTTGGGAAAAATATCTCCATGACATACGTTCACGCTAATCATCTCCAAAGTTACCCATTAGATATACAGAAAGAGTAAATAGATTGTGTAGAACCTCATTAGTACCTTAGTTTAAAGGTAAGGACATCATGGTGTTCATACGCTGACCTAAAGGCTAAAACGTTGATAACTGAACTTCTTGATTTCCTCATGAAGTTGGAGTGTGCTACTTGTTTTAACGTCTCCTAATTAGTTTTCCACCTTTGGAACACGCACAGTGAGTATTCCTCTGTAGGCGACGAAGCTTGTAATTTGCCCACTAATAAAAAGACTTCTGTTAAGTGAACTTGAAAAGCAGAGGAGCCTGTTGGTGTGTCGTGTGCAAAATAATTCAGTATTAATTCACACACAAGGCTTTTTTGAAAAACAGCAAAAATTATCACCAAGTGGAAAAATACTATTTTAGGGTTAGGGTTAGAGTTAGGGTTAGGGCTGCTAAATTCTGGTTTTGCTGGTATTTGCATTAAAATATAGATTTGTTCAGATGTACTTTATTTTCAAATTTCTTTATTCAAGGTTGTCAAACTTTATGTGGGGTTAAAAAAAGCAAGTTTGTGCGTTTCCTGTATTTATTTTATATTTCCAAGATTAAACAGAATCCTGGTTATTCCATGTTTTGAGGGAACTTTTGGATTTTTCAAACTGTTGGATAAACCGGAATGAAACATGTTTTTGCACTAAAATATCTAACACTGGCAACAAGCGGTTAGGATTGCCACATTAAATCCAAAATGGCCGCCACCATGTACAGATGTAAAATGACCACCCTGATCATTTGAGGAAACTATGCTTTCTAGTTTCTATATACTTTAAAATTTTAATTTCCTCAAATGATTGGGGTGGCTGAAGATTAATCTATAACGCACTGGCTCCGTCATTGTACCTGGTGGTGGATACAATTTCTTCCTCCACTCGCCATGGTCCGTCACTTTACCTCTATTCTTCTAAACATTGTTAATTCCATCCGCTTGAATATCTTGCAGCAAAAACATTAAGGTTTGCATTCCCATCCCGAAAAACACTTGTGAAAGCTACAAACACTCCCATTGCAAATCCCTCCATCACGGGGGACATTGGCGTACCGCTTGTTTATTGCAAACTCCATCAGATTCCGATTGATGTTTAGAGCCCGGGTACAGTTGTTTTTGGAAAGTTTAATGTGCCCAACTCAGACATGTTGGAGCAGTCCCAGCCATGTACGAGAGGACAAATTCCTCACTACGTTCACCATCAATTCTCTCCGGAACAGCGTACCTGCTGCTTGTGGCTGATGTATGGTTCCTGCGCATTGTGCAGCAAAGCTCAATTTGTCTCAATCACTGCATTCTTCTGGTATCATTCTAGCTCCGTTACTTTTGGGAACGTCACCAAATGTAACAAACGAGTCAAACGCCACATATTCATTACACACACACACAAAAAAAAACAGTCAGACCTGTGTCTGCCGGGATCCTGTTTTTACAAATGGCCCTTTGGTTGCATTTTAAGAGACTAGTGGTGCATTTAGCTGGAGAACAATCACAACCATCTATATCTGTGTTGAGACTAATGAGCAACGGGCCGAAAGAAACAAATGTTGTAGTTTTCCAATTGGGCGGCCATACTATTGAAAACTCTGCTGTTCATTACTTAAAGGACATGACCCACCATGTTTTCAAATTGCATCGCCATTAATATTTAGTAGTTAATTAAATAATGAAACAGGAGCGTTTATTTATATTGTAGAGAAATAACGCTAAATGTGTTATTTCATGTTTTTTAGCAGTTTTTAGCAGCAGCTCCGGGAAAATCCGCCCCTCTCCATATATGGGCATTGACGTCACTGAAGTTTCCGCCTTGAATGCATGCAGAGTTATAACAAGCATGCATCAACGTAGCTTCATTATTGCAGCGGGCGTGTTATATCTTATTAAAAAGTTCTAAAAAATAAACACATGGAGCGCTGGTCCTGAACCCACAACTGCACCAGGAAATATTTAGAGGTCGCGCATCCACGTAGGACACTACGTATTTAATTCGCTCGCTCGCGACAAATTCATTAATTTCCTCATGAAGCTGCCGGCTCTGCTTTTTATTCTCTCCCCGTGACTTGTCAATCAGTTCAGTGACAGGTCGGGAGTACAGGATTAAAAGGCAGCCGCAACGGAGCTCTGAGCACGCGCGCTCAGAGCTCCGCTGACCCCGCAAGGCTGGGATACGGAGCCTGAGCCTTGAGTCGGCACCACGAAGGAACTTCAAAGGTGACCAGCGGAACGCGGAGCCGGGGAGAAGACGCGCGGCTGGCTCCTCTGAGGCTCATGGGCAGAGGAGCGAGTGAGAGCAACAACAGCTTTAACCGCAGCGGTACCTTATTAAAAAGTTCTAAAAAATAAATAAAAACAGAGCGCGGCTCCAAAAGAGGCGTGGAGCAGAGCTGAATTGGACCGCGACGTATTTATTGTGGGACAGACGTGTACAAGTTGTCGTGTCATTTTTAATATTTCCTCAGTAATATGATGTCTCCCTCCAGCGCGTCTGTCCCACAATAAATACAGAGGACAGCTGATGTCTCCTTGCAACGCGCGTTGGAGGTGTGTGTGCACCAAACACACATCTCCTCCGTTCAGAGAGAGGGGAAAAAAGCGATTTTTTTTAAATATT
Organism: Garcialebias charrua; assembly: GCA_038048925.1. Lineage (NCBI taxonomy): Eukaryota > Metazoa > Chordata > Actinopteri > Cyprinodontiformes > Rivulidae > Garcialebias > Garcialebias charrua. Next base: position 10,420 of record JBBPBX010016376.1, read on the forward strand.
CCCTTGTTAATAAATCTGCCTGTTGATTAATCTTGCAGTCGCACACTAATGTCTATCATATTTTGAGCCCGGATCCGCGGCGATCACTCTCATAAACCTCCATCGCGAACTCACTCCTGCCTTCTGAGAGGAGCCTGTATTGACGTCACTCCGGACTTCGGCAATCTTTGGATGGGTTTTCGTAGTTTTCCGGACTACGTTGTTTTTATTTTTTTATTTTTTTATACTCGCCTGGCCCAAATGCAAAAATGAAAAGAGACATCATATTCTACTACAGTAATTGTCCAATATGATGAATTGTTACTGTCACGGTGGGTGTTGTCCTTTAAGCAGAACGGTAACATTCAGAACTGCACAAAGTAAACTGATTATCCATGCCATCAAGGACAAATGTTAAAACTTAATTTAGATGTAATGAACTGATCTTTGAATGGAGCCATTTCATTGGTTACCAAAGTCAAGTTGGCATGTTGTTCATTTTCAAGTTATCTTGCTCAAAATATTTACATGGATGCATATATGGTGACAGCTATCTTGGAATTTGACCTGGCAACCCCATTTTTGACAGGAACCTTTCTTACATGTTTAGAGGAGCCAAGATGGTGTAGTGGCAGGGCTTTTGACTTGGGACCCGAAGGACGCGGGTTCGCGCCCCGGCCACTACACACCTTGGGGTGTCTATGAGTGCACATCTAATTCTCCAGCTCCTCGAGCGCGACTACGCTGCTCATTGCACCACCTGGTGGTGGTTGGGTTAAATGCAGAAGACCAATTTCGTCTGTGAAGTATGGGAACATACACAGATGACAAATGTGACAAATTATTATTATTATTATTACCTTTCTTGGGGGGAGGGGGCTGGGATTGGGTAGAGGTAGGGCAGCTAATTTAGGACCAAAAAGTTGCAGTTCCACTGCCCACCATTCCCACATCTCGTGGTGTCCTTGCTCCCCGGGCACTTACATGGCTGCCCACTCTCCACCTGGGTGTCCCTCAGGTGTGATGGGTAGATAACTAGTTTTACCATTGTATAAGAACGTAAAATGACAATCTCAGACTTCCCATCCCTTACAGCTTGATGTAGCCACACACCAACGTAACTCAGCACCTCCCTTATTTCTCAAGTCGTCATGCTCATGAAGGTACTACGAATTTCCAATTCCACCTCTTCTCTCCATGATGGGGGACAGAAACCTCTCAGTTTATTATGACTGCCCACCTGGAGAATGTGAGACCGATTTGATGCTTCTCCTTTTCAAATCGTCCGACTCCCCCTATCCGCCCAGATCTTCAGTCAATAGTCCCAAACTGGATTGACGACTGTTCATTGCATGCCTCTTTACGGCCCCGAGGTGTGACCGAGGAGGTTTACAGCTCTTCAGGGAGGAGGAAAAACAAAAAAACCCAGCACAAGATTACATGCTAGTGTTCCGGCAGTGGGCCAGACACTGTCACAACCCTAATAAACACACACTTTATTGATCTTGCCCCACACTTTTTGTGTTTTCTTCTTAATTCCGTCTATAAATGTAAGTTTTACCATTCACCATTTATTTATCTGGAGAACAAGGATAGTTTTTAAGAGATGTGGACCCAGCAGTCTTTTTGATATTCTTTGTTTTATTGGTCTTCAGATTTATTCAAACTAATAAAACAATTTAATTATCTCCTCATTTAATTATGACTGAAACGGCAGACAGGAAGCAGGGAAGCAATTTTGAGCATTAGTATTCATTTTAATCAGGGACTAGAAAGAGACTAGTCCGTACAGATGAGCTTTAGCTGCTGGTATAACATACAATTTGTGTTTTAGCGGCCTTGATTGAATAATTGATCATTGATCATTAACGTGACACTGATTAAAGGCTAGGGAGTCCTCTGTGCATTTATCAAGTTGGTTGCCATGCCTACAGCAGCACACGGCCGGCGGTGTGAGGCGGAGAATCGACTCCGAGGTGCATGTGTGGCCCTGCCCAGGTGCAGCTGAACAGATTGCGGTCAGCGTTGGGCTTTGTGTGTCTGCTGAACCACAACGACAAGGAAGCAGGAACAGGGAAAAGGTGTGGGGAGAACCAGGAAAGGTGGAGATTCATGGGGTTTATTGGAGGTAAAAACAACACGCAAAGGCGTTAGCAGGACAAAAACACATAAGAAGAGTCAAATGTTGGAATATGTGCAACATTAGCAATAAACACAGCAACACTTTAAACATTATAATTCTACAGTTTTACCCAAAACTGATACAGAAATTCCATTTGAGATGAAAGTACAGTACACAGAATAAAAACATAAAAGCAACACTTCTGTTTTTGCTCCCATTCTTCCTGAGCTGAACTCAAAGATCTTCTCAGTAAACACAAAAGGCCCTTTCCTCTCAAATATTGTTCACAGATCTGTTAGTGAGCACTTCTTGAGATAATCCATCCACCTCACAGGTGTGGCCGATCAAGATGCTGATTAGACGGCATGATTATTGCACAGCTGTGTCTAAAGGCAGAGATACACTTGAGCGTCCTCAGGTACGCCACTCTACGCGCGCATATTGTGCGCATGTGTTTTGCTGCTATACTTCATAAACTATTCAGCTTTAAAAAGCTCGCGTTCTCCTTGTTGTAATATGAGCAGCTGCGCACGGAGGGGACTCAACTGAGCTCGCTGATTGGTCACTTGCTGACACGCCTACTGAAATGATTGACAGACAGCTTTCTCAGTCAGCTCATGTAGCTCCTTGAAGACCGCGGCGGTGTTCATGCGGTGTTTCTACTATATATGTTGTAAAAAGTTCTCTCAGAAATAAAAATAATAACAGGGAGTGCTTTTCCTGCAGCACACAGCCCACCAGGGATATTTAAAACATCGCGCACCCAGGTAGGACCTGAATTCATTCATTTCATTCATGGAGTGAACGGAGGAAGAAGTGATTACTTGACTTTAGGCAAAAAAACAAAAGAAAAGGCCCGATCAGCGATAAAGAAGGGGAATTTATTTCATTTGTGTAACATACAAAACAGTCCGGCGCCGGGGAAGTTTATGGTCAGACACCGCGTATTGCGCACGCGGACGTAAAAAAAAAGCTTTGCGCGTACATGCCCTGAGGGGCTACGCGGGGCTACGCTTTTGCCTTGACGTACGTACGCTGCGTATAGGCGTATCGTGAGGACGCTCGAGTGTATCTCGGCCTTTAGGCTGACCACAATAAAAGGCCACTCTACAATGTGCAATTTTATCAGACACAGATGTTGCAAGTACTGTAGTGAGGGAGCGTTCAGTTTGCTGCTGACTGCAGGAAAGTCCATGTTCAGAGAATTTGGCAATACATCCAACTGGCTTCACAACCACAGACCACGTATAACCACACCAGACCCTGTGTTGGTCGTCCATAACATAAACCTGCCCATACAATAACCCCACTGTCACCATGGGCCACTCGATTCACAACGGCGACATCAGCAAACCCCTCACCCACACGACGTCATACATGCTATCTGCCATCAGCCCTGTACTGTGAAAACTGGGATTCATCTGTGAAGAGAACACCTCTGAATGTGAGCATGTGCACGCTCAAGTCGGTTACGACATTGACCTGGAGTCAAGTGGAGACCCTGTTGAGGATGAGGAGCATGCAGATGAGGAGCAGCTTTGCATATTACCAGCCCATTAAATGGCCGTTATTAGTTGTCATCTCCATATGAAGCGGTGAGACTGTCCCACCTACCTCCTTGTAGGTTTAAAAGTACCTTATTATTGTTATTATCGCTGATAATGGGCAGCGTCTCACGGGGGTAAACCAGGAATTGTCTTTTTTTTTTTTCCAGCTTATGTAACCCTTTTCCTAAACCTAAACTTAAACCTGTCCCAGAAGACCAACCATGAACTTTACCCCCTCACTCTTGTGCCTAAACCTAATCAAGACCCTAAACGTAACCGCCAGACCCTTTACTTAACCACGTGAAGCTATTATCATCGCTAAACCCACTAGGAGGTACAGGAGGGGCAGTCTGACCGCTGCATATGGGGATGATAGGAACTAATAATGGCCATTTAACGGCTGATAACGTTCGAAGTAGGTGAGATGAGCTTCCCTGAGAGTTTTTTTTTTTTTTTTGGATGGTTTGTGCAGAAATTCTTTGGTCATATAAACCTATTGTTGCAGCAGCTCTCAGGGTGGCTGGTCTCAGACCATCTTGGAGGTGAATATGCTGGATCTGGTCGTGGACCGGTGTGGTGACACATGGTGAGGCTGGTTGGATGTACTACCAAATTGTTTGAAACAACCTTTGGAGACGACTTGTGGTGGAAAAATAAGCATTAAGTTCATGAGAAACAGCTCTGGAGCTAGTGTTGCGTTCAAGACCACCTAACCAGAGACCAAGTCAAGACCAAGACCAGAGTGTACCGAGACCGACAAGACCAAGACTTTTAGGGTCCGAGACCAAGTCGACCGGTCTCGAGTACTACAACACTGTCTGGTGCTCTGGTGGACATTCCTGCAGTCTGCATGCCAACTGCACAATCCATCAAAACTTACAAGATCTGTGTCATTGTGCTTCGTGATAAAAGTTAGGGATGCACGATATTGGATTTTTGGCCGATATACGATATGTTAAACTTATTTGGCCGATTACCGATAACGATATTGACGTGATATACAGATGCCAAAAAGGGGGCTTAAAATGATGTAACACTTCAACTTGGGTTATGTTTAATGTCAAATTTATTCATGACATTTTCTCTATAACACACTGACAATACTCTGCAAATTTGTAAATTTTCACATATCTAAGCTCAACCTGTTCACAAGAGACAAGTGAAAAGTGCATAAGTAGTTGTGCATAGTGCATTTTGACTTCTTCGTCTCTGCCGTGATCAGGTAGGCGCGAGTGACGTCCTCACGTTGTGCTGGCGCTGCAGGCATCCATGTCGCTGTCATACAAAAAACAGTGCCTTTTATATCGGTGAGCTTTGATGGAATATCCGATGTATTTAACTTTAACGCTAATATTGGCCGATACCATGCTGATAATATTGTGCATCCCTAATAAAAGTGCACATTTTAATGTGGCCTCTTATTTAGCCTAAGGAGCACCTGTTCTATAATCAGCGCCTTGATATGCCAGACTTGTGAAGTGGAGGGATCATCTCAGCACAGAAGTGCTCACCAACAGATTTATACAGATTTAGAGACAAGGGCCTTTTGTGTTTACAGTAAAACTCTTCGATCTTTGAGTTCAGCTCATGAAGTACAGGAGCAAAAACAGAAGTGTTGTGTTTATATTTTTGTCCACTATAATTCAGCACTAAGCGGTTTGAGATGAGAGACACGATACTGTCGCCAAAGGCGGCATCTCCTTCAGACTTCTCCCAAGCCAAGAGCGCAGTTATTCCAACCCTCCCTCAGTGCAGAGGAGATGTTTACCCAACCTCGATGCAGTAAAGGTAAGTGGGTGGAATCATGTGTTGGGATGAAGATGGAGCAAAATGATGTGTGGACGTGACCCTGGGCAGGAAGTCGGACCGTGCGCGTGGAGCGTCCGGTGCATCGACAGCTTTTATGGACAGTTAATCCACACACGGAGTGATGACTCACCGAGAGCGGAAAATGAAAGTCAGCGATTCCCGAAAGGCTTTTCTAAACGTTTTTCTTCCGAGGTGAAGTAAATTCTGCCAAAGGAGGCAGGCGGTGACTCGTCGACGAGTCAAACATGGCAGCGTGTTCGCTGTTTATACAAACGGCTTCACTTTTTTTGCATGTTCGTAAAAATGTGGCGTTTATTATAACCTTTAAATTCAGTTGTGTCCACGTGGGAGCAGCACAAGAAGTCCGACGTACTTTAATCTGTCCGCTGTCTAAAAGTATCTCACGTCCACTTCTTTGGATAATTTTTAAACTGACACTGTACTCCTCACAGTTTGACTAAAGAACTCTTTCTACACAAGCAGAACTAATTAAAGCATCATATAAACAAACGAATATCACTCGCTGACGTTCATAAAAAATGCCCGAGTTCAGGTGCTGGAACCATTTTGGTTAAATATTGGGATCTCCTGCTTAAACTGTGTTGTGAAGGAATCCCAGATACCGTATTTTTCACCGTACACGTCGCACTGCCGTATAAGTCACATAAGTCCAAATATGTCTAATAAAGTGGAAAAAATATAAATACGTCACTTCGCCGTATATGGTAAATGGTAAATGGAGCTTATTTATATAGCGCTTTCTAGCCCCCGATGAGGGGCCCCAAAGCGCTTTACAATACCAACCATCCACCCATTCATACACACATTCATACACCGGTAGCGGCAGACTGCCATGCAAGGCGCCTTTCCAGTCCTACCGGGAGCAACTCGGGGTTAAGTGTCTTGCCCAGGGACACAACGACACATGGTGTGGGGAACCGGGATTCGAACCTCCAACCTTCCGATCGGGGGACGACTGCCATTACCACTACGCCACGGCCGCCCCGTATAAATTGCATCTATTATGCGTCACTGCTGACAAACCGGAAACGTGGGCCGGTGTTGTGGCAAAAATTGATTGGCTGCTAAATGGCGGCCGTGGGAGTGTGCACGGGAGGACTTTAACAAGATTAACACTTAAAAACAATTATTTGTTTGCTCAACATTATAATAAAGGTGTGTCTCAGTCTAACTTTTCCTTAACAAATGCACTTTAATGGTCAAATCAGCTTCATTTCACCTGGGCTGTGCTGCGAAATGCAGCTGATTTGATGTTTGCTCCAGGAGTTCCGGAGCGAGACAAAGGTGGCCAGTATGGCAAGACAAGCGTCTCATTAATAGCCACTTTAATGAGACACTTGGCCTGCCATATTAGTTGAGGGCCCTCTAGTGGCTAAAAATGGTAGTATTCAATATTTTCCATGTTGGAACGAATGAAATAATCAGCTCTCAGCCAAAAATTGGGTTATAAATATGGGGAAAAGCATAAATACGTCACTTTGCTAAGTCGCGGGCATGTTAATTTATGCAAAAACTGCGACTTATACACCAGAAAATACGGTATTTTCATAGCAAATTGTATCTCAATATCTGTAAAATTAGCTGAACTACAGCCATTTTATGCTAACTTTTAACTGTGCTGGCCTTTTTTCCTTTAAGTTGCATTAAAATCTGTCTGAAGGTTTGTGAGATGGTTTATGAACAAGTTTGTCTCAGAGTTGTTAAAGGTTCAGTATGCAGTTTCTGTAGAACTGCAGCACTTAGAAAAAATTTCAACAGGCAAAGCATTCTGATCCCTCCCCCTCAGAGCCATATATGGCTCTGCTCTCCCATGGTCTGCTGAAATTCAAATTCAAGCTCTGTTTTTATTGGCTGATTCAAATTCAAGCTCTGTTTTTATTGGCTGGTTACAAACTCTGTTTTTATTGGCTGGAAAATGGCGGGTCACTTTTTCTTTTTAGAAATGCCTATTTACCACCTGGAGAAGCAAGGGGACAATATTTTTTTAGTTTTTTTCAGAGATTACTTCTCTAACATCAGTCTAGTGACAGAGTGAAGAAATATGTTAAAAATATATTGTTAGAAAAGTTACATATAGCAGCTTTAATTGTAAATAAATAAAATCTCAGGTTTTTTTGGTGCTTAAAGCTACAGTACTGCAGCAAATTCTAGGTCGATAGCTGTAAAGTTGATTGAATTATACCAATTCATATTTTAAGTTCAGCTGCCGGTGGCAACCAAGACTGAGTTGAATCCAGTTTTGTGCAAAACAGACATGCTAGCCCAAAAGGCTACAGTTAGCACCCCAGTTTCCCTCACGCTGAGCAGTGCTCGACAACTGTCAGTACAAACAGCGTGCAACACCGATGTTTCTACATCCCCTCCCCACCCCCGTCAACAAAAATCACAGAAGATCGGAGCGCCCTGCCAAGGCAAGTAAACTAGGAAAAACACAGGTTTGAAGTACCGTAATGATTCTAATTGAAGGTTCTAATTGAACTTTAGTGTTTTGAACCACTTTGGCATGGTTGCCTTAGAGGAGTTGATGGGGGAGAGGACGGGCCCTGGAGGCCATCTTAGCAACAGCAACATTTTTCCCACTCTGGGAGTGAGCTGTTTGTGGGATTCTGTTTGGTTTGGTGGGCTACTCAGACTGAAGAAGTCCTTTGGATGAAGGACAAAATGTCTCGGCAATAGAAGAAACCATCCAGATGACCTGACTGGACATTGTTGGATTTATACCTGGATTAATGAGCATTTGGTGTTTGGTAACACAGGAGCCCACTTTACAGTTTGTAAATGCTCCCTGTTGGCTTTTTATTTTTCATTATTTTATGGTTTTGGCAGCTATTTCACAGGTTAATCTTAAATGTAGATGATGATTGTCAGCACGATCACAATTAAGAGCAACACAGGAAATGACTCGCGGTCACTTCTTTCTGAATACTTTCGAGTAACATCCAAACCCCCTAAGACGAGCGTGTCGTCTGCGTCCTGGTGCAACGTGGAAGGAGAGGGAAGGGTTGAGCCTTGCAGCGGTAAAGCAGGTAGTGGCACCGTTGCTGCTGCTGATGGAGTCTGGGTGCATTTAGACGAGGTTATATAACACATTACGCTGTGGAGCTGGCGTGCAGCATCGCTGCTATTTATAGATTTGATGGAGAGAGAAAGAACCACGACACACAGACACAAAAACACCAACCTTGGCGTTTTGTTTGTATTCAGGTGAAATTTGTAGGACGCTCTCCTTTACAGAGGGGCAACAAAATAAAATGAAATAAAAGCTGTAATTGCTAGATACCATATGGCCGAAGAGGCTCTACAATCCGAACAGATTATTATCGATGTGTCCTCAATCTGCCTGCGTTGGATGAGTCACTTCTTCAGTTTGCAGATAGGCAGACTACCGTATTTTCTGGTGTATAGGTCGCATTGTCCAATTATCACCAATAGATTGGAAAAATCCCTAGATAGGTCGCACCTACGTTTAGCTCTGCTGCAAATGTCTGCCACAGGAGCGCACAGCAAGGCTTTTAAGAAGATTAACACTTAAAAACAATTATTTGTTTGATAAAAATTATAGCAAATATGTGTCTGAGCTGAACTTTTCCTTAATAAATGAACATAATTGTGAAATGAGCTGGATTTAAAAATTTGTTTCGCCGAAAGTGATAACAAGCCATATATAGGTCGCACCGGTGTATAGGTCGCAGGCCTTGAAAAAACATAAAAAGGTGCGACCTATACACCGGAAAATACGCTATACATACAGCTTCATACCGGGGCCACCTTTCTTTTGTTCATTTAGATACCTCGGAGTCCAGACGTGAAAACCGTTACGGGGCGCGATGTGGCATGACGGCTTTCTGATCGGCTGGAAAAAGAAGTGGGGATGGAGGTGTTGGAGACATTACCGTATTTTCTGCCTGATAAGTCTCACCTTTCTATGAGGCGCATTGTCCAATTATTGGCAATAAATTGGAAAAATCCATAAACATGCTGCACCTTTATTTAAGTCGCATCTATTATGCGTCACCGCTGTACGACGCGTCAGCGCGTCATTTGCCCTGCTGAAAATGGCGGCCACAGAAGCATGCACGGAAGGACCTTTAACAAGATTAACAAGGTAAAAACAATTATTTGTCTGCTGAAAATTATAGCAAAGATGTGTCTTAGCTTAACCGTTCCTTAATAAATTCACGTAATGGTCAAATCTGCTGGATTTAAATTGTTTCGCTTTGACGTCTTCCAAACGGTCGCGCGCGCTGCGAAAATAAATTATAAATAAATCGAATTTTAGCTCAAACAACTCCAACAGCTAACAGTTTGTAAATGACCACCAAGTAATTACTTTCTGTAAGTTTAAAGAAAATCTGCCGTGTGGTTTATGAGCTACCGGTATTTGCTAAAAAGTACCCCCCCAAAAAAACCGAAGCTAGCCGCGACACATTTATGCTCTTAAAACATAGAATTTTATCTCAAACAATTCCAACAGCTAACAGCCATCCATCCATCATTAATCCATCCATCATCAATCCAACCTTCCATCATTCATACATACATCATTCATACATCCATCATTCAACAATATCTCCATCCATCCATCCTTCATCTATACTGGTAGATCCAGCCATATGTGCATCTGTCCATCCATCCATCCATCATCCATCCATCCATCCATCCATCCATCATCTATCTTTCATCTATAGATCCAACCATATGTCCAACTACAGCTCCATCATCATCATCCATCCATCCATTATTATTATATAGATCATCCAGCCATCCATCCATCATTAATCCATCCATCATCCTTCCAACCTTCCTTCCTTCATTCATACATCCATCATTCATCGATATCTCCATCCATCCATCCTTCATCCATACCGGTAGATCCATCCATATGTGCATATGTCCATCCATCATTCATCTATAGCTCCATCATCATCCATCCATCCATCCATTATTTAAGAATTGCCTAATATTGTGTTTCAGCTGGTGATAATCAACAGCTGATGAGGCCGTCCTAACCCTCTTTCCATGAAGTCAGTTTTAGCATTTAGCACAACATATCTTTCCCCTTCATATTTTTATGTCTACCTATTCCATGTCTGTCATTTAAAAACTTAAAAACCTGCTCTGGAATATGATAAAACTGCTGTAAATCTGATTAGCTCGAGTCAGAGAGGCATAGCTTAGCTGGTTGGTACATTTAGCATTTTGAGCTTCACAACACGCTAACAGCATTTAGCGCAAACTGCTTCACGGTTTAAAACCTTTTAGTCCAAACGATTCCCTCAGAAGCCACATTTAAGTGTTTCTTAACGGCTTGTAGCTGCAGTCATTAAAACAAGAGACTGTGGCAGACACAACACTCCAAGCTGTGGCGTTCGTTCCCGCTTCCTTTCTGTGAAGCGAGTCACATGTCGATTTCCCTCCATCTCCACCACATGCTGCGTGAGCTGCCCGCTGCTCCACGTGTACGCGTTCCAGTCGGCGTGTTATGACTCGACCGAGGTCGGCTCGGCTGCAGAGCCAGGCTCGTGGCAGACATACTCTTACAGGATGCGCACAGCAATATGTTTTATGAGAACCTATAATGTTTGAATCACCTTGTTTTTCTTTAACAACCTCTAAGAGAAAAACGAAAGTCTTAAACGGATAAGTTTGTGTCTTCGCTGCTGTTCGTGTCATCAGAAGACGAGATGACGGAACGAGCACGCTGCTTTGGGACGAACGTGAACATTTATTTACTTGATTTATGTTTCTGCTGATGCACTGACACAATCAAATGGTGATGTTTTAATCACTTGTGTTGAGCCTTCTCAGCTAAGCTTGAAATTAAAAAAAGAAGTCGCTGGTGAAGATTCTCAGTCATCCAGGACATGATAAATAAAAAATGCGTTCATTACAGAGACAACTTACGGAAGGGTATTGCTGTCATCCATAAAATAAAAAAATGTTGAGTCTATGCAGTAAAAACGTGATACGTATGTAGTAATAATGTGATATTATGTAGTACAAACGTGATATTATGTAGTAATAACGTGATACGTATGTAGTAATAATGTGATATGTAGCAATAACGTGATATTGAGTAGTAAAAACGTGATACGTGTGTAGTAATTACGTGATACGTATGTAGTAATAACGTGATATTATGTAGTAAAAATGTGATATTATGTAGTAATAACGTGATACGTATGTAGTAATAACGGGATACGTATGTAGTAATAACGTGATACGTATGTAGTAATAACGTGATATGTATGTAGTAATAACGTGATATTATGTAGTAATAATGTGATATTATGTAGTAAGAACGTGATACGTATATAGTAAAAACGTGATACGTATGTAGTAAGAACGTGATACGTATGTAGTAAGAACGTGATACGTATGTAGTAAGAACGTGATACGTATGTAGTAAGAACGTGATACGTATGTAGTAATAACGTGATATTATGTAGTAATAATGTGATATTATGTAGTAATAACCTGATATGTATAATAATAATAATAATAATAATAATGTCTATTCCTGTCATCTGCGTATGTTCCCATACACAGACGAAATTCGTCTCTGCATTTAACCCAACCACCTACCAGGTGGTGCAGTGAGCAGCCCGAAAGCGCTCGGGGAGCTGGAGAAATAGGTGTGCACTCATAGACACCCCAAGCTGGGTAGTGGCCGGGGCGCGAACCCGCGACCTTCGGATCCGTAGTCAAAAGCCCTGCCACTAGACCATCTTGGCTCCACAAAACGTTGTACCATGCGGGAGTCGATCTCACGACCTTTGGGACGAAGGGCGTGCGCGCTCACCACTAACCTATATGTAGTAATAACGTGATATTATGTAGTAATAACGTGATATTATGTAGTAATAATGTGATATTATGTAGTAAAAATGTGATACGTATGTAGTAAAAATGTGATATTATGTAGTAAAAACGTGATAATATCATATCACGTTTTTACTACATAATATCACATTATTACTACATACGTATCATGATATTACTACATAATATCACATTTTTACTACATAAGTATCATGTTTTTACTACATAATATCACGTTATTACTACATACGTATCACGTTTTTACTACATACGTATCACGTTTTTACTACTTAATATAACGTTATTACTACATAATATCACGTTATTACTACATAATATCACGTTATTACTACATACCTATCACGTTATTGTGTGTAGCATTCAATGTGTGTAGCGCTTTGAGATTTTCACTAATGAAAAGCGCGTTATAAATTGAATTCATTATTATTATTATTATCACATTTTTACTACATAATATGTTATTACTACATACGTATCACGCTTTTACTACATAAGCTCAAAAAATGTTATTACATGGATGACAGCAATACCCTTCCGTAACAACTGGACTTTATTTGTAACAGAAGATGTTTCGCCCTTCATCCAAAGGGTTGAGAGGAGTGTGAAGGAAGCTGTTTATGTTAAGAGAGAAAAGCCTTCTCTTAACAGAGGAGGAGGGCTGAGATTCCAACTTTCAAAAAACGTCTGGTGCAACTTTAGGACTGATTCCCAGACGATTTTCACACTTGATGGGAACAGAGAAGCCTCTTCTGTGAATGTGTCTAACAAAGACCTTGGGAAACCCCTACTGTTGGGGTGTGAGGTGTGATTTGTCAATTTGCATAGGATGTGTGTGTGTTATCTCAGGTATGTGTGTGTGTGTTATCTCAGGTATGTGTGTGTGTGTTATCTCAGCCTTCAATTTACATAGGTATGTGTGTATGTGTGTCATCTCAGCCTCTTACAACCTCACTCTCACAGTCTGCTCTTTGAATTGAGAAAGCCCTTTGGATGAAGGGCGAAACGTCTTCTGTTACAAATAAAGTCCAGTTTTTTCTGTATTGAACATTTTTTTCTTCTTTTTTTTTCTTAAAAAAAAAAGTCCTTCTTGTTATTTTAAACGCGACGCTCCTGCTGCACCATTTTCATCTGATTGAATAAAAAAAAAAAAGAGAGACTGAGGAAGGGA
>JBBPBX010016376.1:24103-38971 GCA_038048925.1 Garcialebias charrua
CCAAGATATCAAACAGCATCAGCAATAAGCAGCTGCCACCAGCAAACACTTTTTACAGCCAGTGAACCAACTGTTGTCACACAGCTCGGGGCCACCTCAGGCTTGGATATGGGTATGGGAGTGTGTGTGTGTGTGTGTGTGTGGGGGGGGGGCAAATTGCAAATGTCAATTCATACACCAGTTGACTCTGCCCTGATTTATGATGCATCTTGGAGAAATCCAGATGTCCGAGAGCTCAGATTGGGCTCATCGACCATGCTCCTCGGGACCGACGCGGGGACAATGTTTTCTGTCATCAGGATTTTAACACTTTTCAAAAAAATGTTTACCGAAAGACGAAAAGAGGAGTTCTGATACATCCATCCATTATTTATTTTATATTTTTTATTTAAAGTTTTTATTCATTTTACATATTAATAATAAAAATAAAAATAAACAACATAAAAGATAATGAAAAAAAAACATTTAATAAATTTGTGAAATAATTAAAATACATAAAATGAAAGGTGGCAGAAAGAAGAAAATTTTCTTATTTTGTCTGCCCCTTTTTTTCAAAAACAAACAAACAAACAAACAATTTCAAACAATCAATTTCAAACAATCAATTTAAGCAATAATCTTCCAGAAACAACAGATTAATTTAGTAACATTTCACACTCAATAATTAACAAATACATTAGGATGCATTACGTAAAGCTTTAGTATTTTGCTAGCAGTTTAGACTTGATAATCTTTTTGAATTTCATCACAGAGTTTACATCTTTAACATCTTTTTCCAAAACATTCCACAATTCCACTCCCTTATTCGAAATAAAACGTCCCTTCAAACTAGTCCTATATCTAGGTTTAACAAACATTTCAGTTCCTTTTAAACTGTAACAGCTTTCTCTCTTTGAAAAACATTTGAACATTTGTGGTCAGCACATTCTTATGAGCCTTATGCATTACTAACAAAATATTATAATCTACCAATTTATGAAATTTCAATAATTTGAGTTGTTTAAATAATACATTCGATGGATGACGAAAAGGCTTTCTAGCAATAATTCTCACCGCTCTTTTCTGTAAAATAAAAATAGAATTTGTTATAGTTGTACAGGCTTTACCCAAAACCTCCACACAATAAAATAAACGTGGAACAAAAATTGAGTTATATAACAAATAAAGAGCCCTATCATTTAACAAGTCCTTTAGTTTATACAATACAGCAATAGATTTAGATAACCTAATCTTAACAGAATTGATATGCTGTTTCCACGACAATCTCTCATCAACAATTATTCCCATCAAGGCATTATCTTCACTCGCTTCTTCCTTTTCAGGTCACAGGGGTCACTGGCAGGGCTTAATTTGTGAACCGATTGATGCCGGAACGCACATTTTCCGGGGCTCCTCCCACAGAAAATTTTGAATAAAGTAGATGTGATTTCCTGCATTTTGGTTTTATTTGAACAGGTTTATTTAAATATCTATGTTTACCTCCATTTGTAAACACTCTGCTTCTGTCAAGCATCCCCCGCTCCCTCTTACTTGATGGCTCAGAGCCCGACTCTTTGCTGACTTCACTGTCCTTGCTCGTTGATGTCCGACTCCACATGTGAAACCTCCGGGCGCCTGCGTACAACGCCTGGTTAGCTCGGTACTCACCCCCACCACTCTTTGAGGGGCGGACATTTTTTTAAAGGGTAGAAGCGGAAATGCTTACTTGAAGGGACAGCTCGTATGCTTGTGTCTGTTGTGTTTAAAATGAGTGTTTATGTAATTATTTTCAGTTTGCATATCCAATATACAGTAAGTTTTGTTCGTTCAAGGCAGTCATATTTGATCATAACTTTATTATTAGTAAGCCTGAGACTTACCGGATCCAACCAACAGTTACCAGACCGCACCCGGTCAAAAGAAGAAAGTTCTCGGATCCTGTTCTGGCAGGATCCGGCTCCAATTAAGCCCTGCTGGCGCCCATGTCCAGCCATCACTGTGCAAGAGGTGGGGGACACCCTGGACAGGTCTCCAGTCCACCACAGGGACACATAGAGACAAACGAGACAAACATTCACTCAGTCTTTCTCTCACCTAGGGACAATTTAGTTACCAATCAGCCTAATATTCATGTTTTTGATTTGCGGGAGGAAACTGGAGAACCCGGAGAAAACCCACATATGCATGGAGAGAACATGCAAACTCCACCAGAGAGGTCTGCCGGGTAAAGATTTGAACCGGCAACCTTCTCACTGAGAGGCAACAGCTCCACCCACTGTGCAACATAAAGTAAATAAAAATACATTATTTACGACTCGAACAAACTCGGCAGGTGTTCTACATTGGGCGCCCTGCTCGATGCAAGCTGGGACTCGAACCTGCAGCCCTGGATCACGAGACTGCCAAGCTAAGTCAGCCCCATTTTCTTCATTGTCATCCCTTCAAGCCTAAACCTGCTGCTTGTCTAGGCCTGTCACGATAACAAATCTTGCTTGGCGATTAATTGTCTCAGAAATTATTGCAATAAATGATAATATTGTTTGAAATTTGACAATAATTAATGATTATTGTCAAATTTAAGAAGTGATGTTGGCTAATTTTTGTTTGTATTACTTTTTTTGACCACTGGATAGCAGTATACGACTCTTTGAAACAAAGGATGGATAGTGAGGGAGCGAGCAGCGTGTCTCTTCAAGAACAATGGTAGGGAGGCCCCTTGACGTGACATGGGCTGTCTCTCTTCAGTTCTCAGAATGGCGGACGCTCGGTGTGGTTTGAGCTTTTTAGCATTTTTCACACAAAGCTTTTAACAAAACAAATCCGTAAACTAGTTCTCAGCTTCTGTTTGCAGAGGAAAAACAACTTTTTACACGAAGGCACAGGTTTCAACCGTGAATTTTGTAGCTTTGACAAGACAGAGGTTTTTACCCAAGGTCGGCCCGTTAGCTTAGCTCGTAGCTTAGCTGCTTTTAATCAAAAACGCGATTTTGGACGGTTAAAACAGATTTTAACGAGAAAGTGAGGGGTCAGTGAAGAGCATCGCAGTTGAGCTTGTTGTCATCCAGCGTCTTCAGTAGAAAGAGACACGCAAACGATAAATCCGATAAATGAAAATGAGGTTGATAATTTTCATTTATCATGCGATTAATTGATTTATTGTTTATCGCGACAGGCCTGTGCTTGTCGTGCAACTCTTTCAGCCTCTCTGAGCAGTTCCTCTGGTGTTCATGCATCAACAGCATGTTCTGGTTCCTGCAGCTTGTTCCGTATGGCAGGAGTACTCTTACTCCTAGCCGAGGACAGTACAGCACATGGCCGACGGCAGTAGATTCATCATTTTCCTCATAATGCTGGATATGAATCACGCTCTCCGCGCTGTCCCCCATCGAAGGAAGTAGTCAAGAGTTGCGAGTTTGCTCCATTCCCTATCCATTTCCTCTCCCTCGTTTATCTCTGTCTACCTCAGGTTGTTTTATTTTTATTTTTTTTATATAATCCTCAAATTTACCGTCATCAGCACGAAGCCGCGGAGGATGTCTTACTTTACAAACGAGACAGAGATTAAGATGCACCAGGAGGCAGACAGCTGAGCTCGTTACGTGTCAACAATGAGGGAATCAGCAAAAATGCTCTCTTGTCTGGGACTCTCGTGTTTATGGGGGAGAGTTTTTTCACGTCGCACCTCAGGTTTAATTTTAAATTACGTTACACGCCTCATTAAAACGTTGCCTCCAAATGTAACGTAATGCTCTTCGACTTCAGGGAAGTTTCATCAGGTGCGAGAGTTTCAAGCAGAACTTGAAACCTTGTGGTTTTACGCACAGTGTTTATTTTAAACTTTTCATTTTCATTCTTTGAGCCTCAATTTATTTTTTAGAATTCAAAACATGGCTTCATTTGCAAGCTTGCATTTGTCTCGCTGTAGTTTCTGCTAGCTGTAATCTTTAACTTTGATGAGCAGAAGCCACAGTTTGACATTAAAAAAAAGCATAAAAGGTGCAACCGTAGGGTAATCTGGGAACATATTTCAGCCAATTTTCTGTTTTGTAGTTTATTTTAGGTTTGGCAGTCGAACAAAATGTCTGACTGCACCATTTTTACATTTTGACAGAAGAAAACATTGTTGTAAGACTTAAAAAAAATCCAATTATGTTTGACAAAAATAACATGCTTTAAAAGTCCTATTCAGTATTTTTACATTTTTGGAGGGTGAAACAAGATAATTTTCTATAATATTATTATATGATTATTTTTGTCTCCCTTAAATAATAAATTTAAACAACTAAGTCATATCACAACACAATCATTGTTCCACACTTAATCTATTGTACTGTATTGATGTTTGGGGGAATGCGTGTAAAACAATTACAAAGACTATTTTTGTATTACAGAAAAGAGCTGTAAGAATTATCACTAGAAAACATTACTGTCATCCATCAAGTACATTATTTTATCAACTGAAGTTATTGAAGTTCCATGATTTGGTAGACTATAATATTTTATCAGTTATGTATAGGGCTCAAAATAATGCATTACCTTTAAATATCCAAATGCATTTTGTTAAAAGACAAAGTTGTTATAATCTTAAGGGGACAGAGATGTTTGTAAAACCACAATTCAGAACTAGTTTGAAGGGACGTTCTACCTCAATCCAGGGAATTAGATTATGGAATGGCTTGGAGAATGTAGTTAAAAATGCCAAGTCAATGTTTACATTTAAGAAAATGATCAAAACAAATGTGTTAAAAAAATGAAATAGCGTAATGTGTATTGTATTAGTTAGAAAATTAGAAAGAGTTAGTCATTTTGTACTGTTGGTTGAAGATTATTATTGTTTAATCTGATTGTTGGAAAAAGTTGGTTGAAGATTATTATTGTTTACATGGTTGATTATTGTTGTTTAATCTGATTGTTGGAAGTAAGGGGCAGATATAATAAGATTTATTCTTCTTTCTGCTACCTTTCATTTTTTTACATTTTGTACACTATCATTTATGAGATTGTCTTGTATTGTTTCTTTTGTAAAAAAAAAGAACACATTTAATAAATATAAACAAACATAAACATATGATTTGTATTCTAGGACGCTAGAATACATGCTTTTGTTGAATTGATAATAAATACTGTAATTTCTGGACTATTGAGCGCAACCGAATATAAGCCACGCCCACTAAATTAAATAAAACTTTTTTTTACATGTATTGGCTATGCTTGTGTACAAGCTGCACATGTTCACGTTGTAACATGCAATATTTACCCAAATATTTTTAAAACTTTAAATTAAATATGTGCCGGTAACATACACAGATACTTTGTAAAAAAAAATAAAAAATCTGAACGTGCCTGTGACACGGCTGGTAAAAAAAAGCCTTCCAGGAAACGACAAACTTATGTGCAGATGCTTTATTTCCTTATTCGACAGTCAAATCGATCGCCTTTAACTTGAAAGCTGCATCGTTTCTTTATGTGTTTTCCATGATGAGGGTGCAAGAAGAGTAAAATAACTGATCTAAAAGATTTAGTGTGAGTTCGTTTGATTTACGGTAATTTGAAATTTCATTGGTCAGATTTTTTTAACCTTTTATTTATATAAGTAGCCTCACTGAGTTACGAGGACCCACCCCCTAAGAGAGTTTATTGGGCAACTATGTGAGCACCTGGGTGTGACGAGGCTAAATGTTTTGGCTGCATGACGCATTTTAGCCTGTCAAAAAAAATAAAAAATCCATACATTTGCTCCAGCATTGTATAAGCTGCAGGGTTCAAAGCGTGTGAAAAAAGTAACGGCTTATAGTCCAGACATTACGGTAAGTTGATTGAAACGAGCTGCCGACAAGTGTTTGCCTGTAATTGAGATTTAGAAGATCAGGCCTTCAGAACNGAACATGAGTGTGTAGTGAACATGAGTGTGTAGTGAGCAGATTTGAAGATGAAAGAGTATTTTTCTGGTGACTGGTGTTTGTGTAAAGAGGCTGAAAACAGAATCCTGAAGGGAACACAGGAAGCGGCAGTGTGTGAGCGCAGGAAGTGGAGACTGTAACAAAAGCTCATTGTGGCTCAAAGAGAGAACGTCCTCGTTCAGCAGCAGGACACACACAAAGATACACACGGGGACACAATGAAACAGTGTCTCATCGGGACAAGATGTCCTTTTGACGGACACTTTGTTGCACTGCAAGGGCAACCCCATGATGTCAGACAGGACGTGGAGGCACTGAAGAATGCAAATGACAGGAAGTCCTCGAGGTCTTTGACTTCACTGCAGACACAGAACAGCAGGTTCTGTCTCATGAGCGAAACCGACATGTTGTGATGGAACAAAGACACCAGGACCAGGTGGGGTGGGGTCACAGGTCACAGCACCTTGATACAGTTGATCTGTTTTAACTGTGCTCTATAAATAAAGATGACTCGACTTCTGTCCATGGAAGCCAGGCCCTAAAGGCAGCGGAAACATACAGGTCCCCACAAACAACAGGAGAACATGCAACCTGTCCACAGAAAGAACCCAGGTCCAACCCGGGAACTACGTCCAGGAACTACGGCCAGGACACCCCGATGCATGCTCAATAATCCAGGAGCATCTTTGTGTGTGAGGCGACATGTTAACCACTAATCCACCGTGCTGCCCCCAATTCATTCAACATGAAGAGTTTCTGCAACAAAAACAGAAAATGTGGCAGCTGCATACTGTGTGTGTGTGTGTGTGTGTGTGTGTGTGTGCACGTGTGTGTGTGTGTTTGAGAGAGAAAATCTCTGCCCAGGGAACATTTGAGAGAAACCAGCTTCTTTGTGGATTATTAATATTACCTCAAGCAAAACACAGTGTGTGTGTGTGTGTGTGTGTGTGTGTGTATGCGTGTGTGTGTGTTATTTAACTCACACAGAGGGAAGGGGTGTTTGGGGGAGGGCAGAGTGAATTTTAGGAATGGGGGAGGGTGGATTTAAGGTTGGGGCTCAGCAGTTGTAGTGATCAAGTATACACTTCATTCACACCCTGCTCAGCTGTGCATGTTCAGCTGTGTGTGTGTGTGTGTGTGTGTGTGCACGTGTGTGTGTGTGTGTGTGTGCGTGTGGGGGGTGTTTAATCGCAGTGGAGGCCCCACCCTAATCTGAGGAAATCTGAAACACGCAACATGGTCGTTCAGTATGTTGTAGAGTGATACACAGAAAGCTTTTCTCCAAACGCATGGAAGATTTAATAATAATAATAATAATAATAATAATAATAATAATAATAATAATAATAATAATAATAATTTCAACCTAACAGAACTGTTTGTTTTCTTATTTCAGCTGTTCCTTACTCAGAGCCAGAGTTTCTTTATTTGTCCTTCGCACCACATGGGGTACATGTGGTGGAACGAAATTATGTAAACAGGGTTCCAGTTACAGCCAACAATAAAATGTAAAGTAAAAAACGGTAATCAAGGATCTCCACAGTGAGACCTCCTCCTCCACCTCACGGTGTCCTCTGTGTCCTCTGTCCTCACGGTGTCCTCTGTGTCCTCTGTCCTCACTCCAGTACCTCCATGTCTTCTCTAATGCCTCTTTTCCACTATCACGTGTGGGTCGGGTCAGTTCAGATCAGCTTGTGTGTGGTTGTGTTTCCATTTACACTTCTGGACCTGTTCTGTAGGCGGGGTCCAGAATCCAACTCTTCTTACCACCTGGTGGCGCTAGTGCTCCCTTAAGCTATTTACTATCCACCACTAGAAGAAGAACACGCTAAAGACTTTGTCACAGGATGTTGTGAAAGAGATGTCATGCTCTAATGGAGTACCTCATGAGATGCAACTTTAAACCTAAAGGTTCACCCAGAGCTCTGCGTACGTCCATACGCAGCTGTACACAGCTGTACGCAGCTGTACGCAGCTTTACGCAGCTGTACGCACGTACTACGCAGAGGTACATGCGTATCCCCGCAGGGCATGTACGCGCAAAGCTCAAATGTTACGACCGCTAACGCAAACGCGTTGTCTCACAATAAACTACCCGGCACCGGACTGTTTTGTATGAGACACAAATGTATTAAATCCCTCTTCTTCATCCCTGATCTGGACTTTTCTTTTGTTCTTATTCCAAAAGGCAGTGATCTCTTCCTCCTCCGTTGATTCCATGACTGAAATGATGAGGAAATGATTTAATTTGTCACGAGAGAATTAAACTCAGGTCCAGCGTGCTGCTGGAGGTTCTGGAGATTTCCTGGTGTTCTGGTCTGATGTGTGGACTGGAGGCACCCGCTTCGGATGTCATCAACCATAAAATGGCCCTTATCAGTTATACTTTACTTCCGGGGGTGAACGCGTGCGCACCTGGTTGCCGTTATTATGCTCCTCGTACTTTTTTCTTGTTTTGTTTTATTCAGTACTTTCTGCTGTTTTTTCACCGACCCTTGCCTGGGCATTTCTACTCATCTTCAAACATGGATTTTACTTGGATTTACCTGCTGCCTGCTCTCGTTTGGACTCTGTTGCTTCTCATCCAACAACACCCAGCAACTGCTCTGCTCCATTATTCAGCCGTCGAGCTCCTTCGTCTTCGTTTCCTAGCGGCCGCGCCGCCGGTGCTCCCTCTGGAGGAAAAAATTTCCTTCCATCCTCGTCGGAGATACATCCACCGGGGCTCGCGCCGTCGACTCAACGCTGACAAGGCTCATCCCATAACCTCCATCTGGTCTGACTCTCGCCATTCTTCACGCCGCAATGCTCGGTCAGCTAACAGTAGCACGTTAGCCAGCCTAGCTCGGTCGGCTAACGCTCCGGTCACTACCTCTGCTTCCTCCGTAAAATTTGGACTTCTGAACGTTCGCTCCCTCACGGGCAAAGGTCAGCTTATTCATGATATAATATCTGACCGAAAACTGGATTTCTTCTGTTTAACAGAAACGTGGCAACAGCAAAACAACTTTTTCCATCTGAACGAGTCCACTACATCGAGCTTTGTTTGCACCGCGAGGGCCCGAGCCTCAGGCAGGGGCGGAGGTCTCGCGATAATTCACCGCGAGAACTGGAAGGTCACTCCGGTTCACACACCCCACCCCCTCCTCCTCCTTCGAACACATTGTATGCCTGCTGGCTGGACCCACTCCAACTGTTGTTGCCACTCTCTACCGCCCTCCAAAAGTGAACAGCTCCTTCATGAATGACTTTACTGGACTAATGGCTCATCTAACAGCTCTTTCACCCAATGTCATCCTGCTGGGCGATTTCAACATTCATTTGGATCAGGATAACAACCCCCTCTCCAGGGACTTCACATCTTGCCTGGACAGCTGCAGCTTTCAACAATTCATCAACTTCCAACACACAAGATGGGCCACACTCTGGATTTACTCTGCTGCTCTGGACCTTCTCCTCTTAACTGTTCTTCTTCTGAACTTCCATTTACCGATCACCTGATGATTTCATTCAATGTTAATCTTAAATTTTCCTCAGATAAACCTCAACGCTCTCTTTCCTTCCGTAATATCAGGAATATCAACCATGACACTCTCTTATCTCATATTAATGATACCCTCTCCACTTTCAACTCCTCCAACCCAGATGATCTTGTCACATTATACAACACCAGCCTAACCAACATCCTTAACTCTGTTGCTCCCCTGAAAACTCAGACTGTTTCCTTCTCCAACTCTGCACCCTGGTTCACTCCAGCACTCCACTCCCTGAAAACCAAAGGTCGGCGGCTAGAGCGTCTTTATAAAAAATCCGGTCTCACAATTCACAAGGAACTTTATGCAAACCACCTCGTCCATTACAAGAACATTATTTCTCAAGCCAAATCCAGCTACTTCTCTGACATCATCAGTTCCAATGTTGGTAATTCAAAAACATTGTTCTCTCTCCTTCACCGTTCTGTCTCATCTCCTAACTCCCTACCCTCTCACATGGTTTCCACAGAATTTTGCAACTCCCTGATGTCATATTTCAATGAAAAGATTATTTCAATTCATAAACACCTTGGACCAAATACTGCCCCCAACATCCATGTTGAACTCCCCCCTCCCTCCCTCCCTTTCTCTGTCTTCTCCCTCCCCTCTGCTGATAACATTGCTGACATTATCAGCAAGTCCAAGTCCTCATCCTGTCAACTTGACCCATTCCCCACAGTTCTTGTTAAATCCTGTCTCCCGTCTCTGCTCCCTATCATCACTAATATCATCCACTCCTCCCTAACCTCTGGCATTGTTCCCACAGCCTTCAAATCTGCTGCCATCACCCCCATCATCAAGAAACCAGGTCTTGACTTCACCAACTTCAGTAATCTTCGTCCGATCTCCAATCTGCCCTTCATCTCCAAGATCCTTGAAAAAACTGTTGCTAGTCAACTTCACTCTCACCTGTCCAACAACAACATTTATGAAGAGTTTCAATCTGGATTTCGCCCCCACCATAGCACCGAAACAGCCCTAGTAAAAATTACTAACGACCTCCTTCTTGCTGCTGACTCTGGTCTTCTGTCCATCCTCATTCTTCTGGATCTAAGTTCTGCCTTCGACACCATCTGTCATTCTATCCTCCTCAACAGACTAACCTCCATCGGCATCTCAGGTACCCCGTTAGACTGGTTCATCTCCTATCTCTCTGACCGCACTCAATTCATTCAGCTTAAATCCTTCCGTTCCCAGTCTTCCCCTGTCTCCACGGGTGTCCCCCAAGGCTCTGTCCTCGGACCCCTCCTCTTCATCATTTACCTCCTTCCACTAGGTCACATCTTCCGCAAATACGGCGTCCATTTCCACTGCTATGCTGATGACACGCAGCTCTACTTGTCATCAAAACCTAACTCCACCCACCCACCCTCCATCCTCACCGACTGTCTCAATGAGCTAAATCACTGGTTTTCTAACAATTTCCTTCAACTAAACAGTAACAAAACAGAAATCATTCTTGTTGGTACCAAAAACTCTATTTCAAAATCAGAACATCTTCTCGTCCCCCTTAACAACTCTCTGCTATCCCCCTCCCCTCAGGTCAAGAGCCTCGGTGTCATCCTCGACACCACTCTCTCCTTCACTTCACACATCAACAATATTACTCGGTCTGCCTATTTCCACCTCCGTAATATTAACCGTCTCCGTCCTTCTCTCACACCCCGCTCCACAGCCATCCTGGTGCACAGTCTTGTGACTTCCCGTATCGATTACTGCAACTCCCTTCTCTACGGCCTCCCCAACAAATCTCTCCACAAGTTACAGATGGTCCAGAACTCAGCTGCCCGTGTCATCACTCAAACCTCCTACTATAACCACATCACTCCTGTCCTGCAGCAGCTCCACTGGCTCCCGGTTAAATCACGCATCATCTTCAAAATTCTACTCCTCACGTTCAAAGCTATCCACAACCTTGCCCCTCCTTATCTATCTGACCTCCTACAAATCTCCATCCCATCACGCTCTCTCAGATCCTCCTCTTCACTACATCTCCATGTACCCTCTGCCCGCCTCTCCACCATGGGGAGCAGGGCCTTCACCTGCTCTGCCCCTCACCTCTGGAACGCTCTACCACCAGACCTTCAAAACACCTCCTCCCTTTCTCTGTTCAAGACTGCTCTGAAAACACATCTCTTTAGACTAGCTTATCATTAACTTTACTAAATGTATTTCTATTATTTTGCATTTTATAATCTTTATGTATTTCATATTTCAATTTGTCGCTTTAACTCCCACCTCCGGGAGAGCTTTGAACACGTTCCGAGGGAGGCGGGGGACATTGAGCCCGAGTGGGCCATGTTTCGCGCCTCTATTGTCGAGGCAGCTTATCGGAGTTGTGGCCGCAAGGTTGTTGGTGCCTGTCGTGGTGGCAACCCTCGAACCCGGTGGTGGACACCGGCGGTGAGGGATGCTGTCAAGCTGAAGAAGGAGTCCTATTGGGCCTTTTTGGCCTGTGGGACCCCGGAAGCAGCAGATAGGTACCGGCAGTCCAAGCGGCATGCGGCTCGGGTGGTTGCTGAGGCAAAAACTCGGGCGTGGGAGGAGTTCGGAGAGGCCATGGAGAATGACTTCCGTACGGCTTCGAGGCGATTCTGGTCCACCATCCGGCGTCTCAGGGGGGGAAAGCGGTACGCGACCAACACCATTTATGGTGGGGATGGCGTGCTGTTGACCTCAACTCGGGATGTTGTGAGTCGGTGGGCGGAATACTTCGAAGACCTCCTCAATCCTACTGGCACGTCTTCCACTGAGGAAGCGGAGCCTGGGGACTTTGGGTCGGGCTCTCCAATCTCTGGTGCTGAGGTCGCCGAGGTGGTTAAAAAGCTCCGCGGTGGCAAGGCTCCGGGGGTGGATGAGATTCGTCCTGAGTTCCTTAGGGCTCTGGATGTTGTGGGGTTGTGTTGGCTTACGCGACTCTGCAATATCGCGTGGACATCGGGGGCAGTTCCCTTGGATTGGCAGACTGGGGTGGTGGTTCCCCTATTCAAAAAGGGGGACCGTAGGGTGTGTTCCAACTATAGAGGGATCACACTCTTAAGCCTCCCTGGTAAGGTCTATTCAGGGGTTCTGGAGAGGAGGGTCCGTCGGATAGTCGAACCTCGGATTCAGGAGGAGCAGTGTGGTTTTCGTCCTGGTCGTGGAACACTAGACCAGCTCTACACCCTCAACAGGGTCCTGGAGGGTGCGTGGGAGTTTGCCCAACCAGTTTACATGTGCTTTGTAGACTTGGAAAAGGCATTCGACCGCGTCCCTCGGGGGGTTCTGTGGCGGGTACTCCGGGAGTATGGGGTACCAGGCCCATTGATATGGGCTGTTAGGTCCCTGTACGACCGGTGTCAGAGCTTGGTCCGCATTGCCGGCAGTAAGTCAGGCTCGTTTCCGGTGAGAGTTGGACTCCGCCAAGGTTGCCCTTTGTCACCGATTCTGTTTATAACTTTTATGGACAGAATTTCTAGGCGCAGCCAAGGTGTTGAGAGGATCCGTTTTGGTGGCCTTAGAATCGCTTCTCTGTTTTTTGCAGATGATGTGGTCCTATTGGCTTCATCAGCTCGTGATCTACAGCTTTCACTGGAGCGGTTTGCAGCTGAATGCGATGCGGCCGGGATGAGGATCAGTTCCTCCAAATCCGAGGCCATGGTCTTGAGCCGGAAAAGGGTAGCGTGCCCTCTCCGGGTCGGGGAGGAGGTCCTTACCCAAGTGGAGGAGTTTAAGTATCTCGGGATCTTGTTCACGAATGAGGGAAAACTGGAGCGTGAGATCGATAGGCGGATAGGTGCAGCGTCCGCAGTGAAGCGGGCGCTGTACCGGTCTGTCGTGGTGAAGAGAGAGCTGAGTCAAAAGGCAAAGCTCTCAATTTACCGATCGATCTACGTTCCCACCCTCATCTATGGTCATGAGCTTTGGGTTATGACCGAAAGAACAAGATCTCGGATACAAGCGGCTGAAATGAGTTTTCTCCGCAGGGTGGCTGGACTCTCCCTTAGAGATAGGGTGAGAAGCTCAGTCATCCGGGAGGGACTCGGAGTAGAGCCGCTGCTTCTCCACATCGAGAGGAGCCAGTTGAGGTGGCTCGGGCATCTGGTTAGGATGCCTCCTGGACGCCTCCCTGGTGAGGTGTTCCGGGCATGTCCCACCGGGAGGAGACCCAGAGGAAGACCCAGGACACGCTGGAGGGACTATGTTTCTCGGCTGGCCTGGGAACGCCTTGGGATTCCCCCAGAGGAGCTGCTCCAAGTGGCTGGGGAGAGGGAAGTCTGGGCCTCCCTACTTAGGCTGCTACCCCCGCGACCCGACCCCGGATAAGCGGAAGAAAATGGATGGATGGATGGATGGATGGAATTTGTCGCTGATATTGTTTGATCTGTATTACACTGTTTTGGTTTGTTAAGTGTCCTTGGGTGTCCTGAAAGGCGCTTTAAAATAAAATGATTATTATTATTATTATTATTATTATTATTATACGTAGTGGTCAGATTGCCCCTCCTGTACCTCCTAGGAGGTTTAAAGGTACGTTGTCACCGTTACAAGCGATGACAGCAGGCTCCGTCTTTAGCTACATGGTTAGGTTTAGAGTAAAGGATCTTGGGTCAGGTGTAAGGTTAGGTTGAGGAAAACAGTTACATAAGCTGAAAAAAACAACAAAAGAAACACTTCTGGGTTTACGGAAACACGCTGCCTACTCACTCACAGCGATTATAACGCTGATAACGTTCTTTTAAACATGCTAGGAGGTAGATTGGACAGTTTCGCCGCTACATATGGGGATGATAACCGATGATAACGCCCATTGTATGGACTGACAACATCCGAAGCCGCTGCTGCAGGACCAGCGCTCCCTGTTTTTTTTTTTTTTTTTAGAACTTTTCATTAACATATAAACACAGAACACCGCTGCGGCAGAAGCTGCCAGCTCTCGTCTTTTTTCCCCCACCCGACTTGTCAATCAATTCAGTAGGCGTGTCAGCAAATGACCAATCAGCGACCTCAGTTTGTCCCGTAGATAAATGCTCCGCGCTGCAGCTGCTCACATGACGTCAAGAATTTGGTGCGAAAACGTGAGAACGTATGCTGGGGCTGAACTGTCTGTGTATAGTACGCACGTACGGACACGCGTATGGACGTACGCCGAGCTATACTGGAGCCTTAATTCATAATCTACCTTGTTGCCTTCTCCGCCTGCTTTAAACCATGTATTTTACATTTTACTATAGATTTTTACAATAAAGATGTATTAAAAATATCTTCACTTTTACGACAAACCGGATTCCAAAAAATTTGGGACACTAAACAAATTCTGTCTCATCAGGAGCCTCATGCAACATTCAACACACACACACACACACACACACACACACACACACACACACACACACAGGTTTGTCAATGTGGTTTAGCCGGACTTTTTCGCCAAACCCGCCCGAAGGTGTAATACGGGGTCTACCCCTTCCCGAGGT
>JBBPBX010016377.1:0-48228 GCA_038048925.1 Garcialebias charrua
TTTATATCTTTGCAATAGTCCACCTTTTATCATTTTCTTAAATGTAATCATTGTTGCTGCATTTTTGACTTCAGTCTCCAAAACATTCCATAAGCCAATTCCTTGAATCGTGGTTGACCGACCCTTTAAACTTGTCCTGTATTGTGGTTTAATAAATACTTCTATTCCCTTAAGATTATAACAGCTTCGCCGTTTAACAAAATGCATTTGGATATTTACAGGCAATTGATTTTTATGAGCTCTATACATAACTAACAAGATATTATAATCCACCAAGTCCTGGAACTTCAACAATTTCAGTTGATCAAATAAGGTGTTAGATGGGTGACGATAATGTTTTCCTGTAATTATTCTAACAGCTCTTTTTTGTAGCAAAAAAATGGGCTCTGTAAATGTTTTACAAGCTTTCCCCCAAACAACAATGCAGTAAATCAAATGTGGAATAATAATTGTATTATACAACAAATACAGTGCTCTCTCATTCAACAAGTCCCTGACTCTGTATAATACAGCAATGGACTTAGCCATCTTTGTCCTAACAGAAGTTATGTGATTCTTCCATGTCAATTTATCATCAATAATAACGCCCAAAAACTTCACTTCATTGACACGACTGATTTCAGCACTATCAATCATAAATGGAACATCAACAGTTTTCGTTTTTTTACTAAATATCATATACTGGGTTTTATCTAAATTCAACGATAATTTATTTAGTTTAAACCAATTTTGAATTTTAACAAATTCCGTCGTCATCAATTCAAATAACTGTTCAATATCTTTACCAAAACAAAAGAAAGTGGTATCATCAGCAAACAATATACACCTAAGGAGTCCTGACACCTTTACCAAGTCATTTACATATAGAATAAACAGTTTTGGGCCAAGTACAGAACCCTGAGGGACTCCACAGGTAATATTGCAGAGGTCGGATCTTACATCATTTATCTGCACAAATTGTTTTCTATTTTTCAAATAACTAGATACCCACTGCAATGCTGGTCCTCTGATACCGTATTTACTCAATTTGTCAATGAGAATATCATGATCGATAGTATCGAAAGCTTTCTTTAAATCAACAAAAACACTTAAACAAGTTTGCTTTTGGTCAATAGCCGTAGTTATGTGTTCCATAAATTCCATGATAGCCATTGACGTAGAGTTTTGTTTTCTGAATCCATATTGACTCTCACTCAAGATATTTTGTTTTTCAATGAATTCGTCTAATCTTAGCACAAATAATTTTTCTAGAATCTTCGAAAATTGTGGCAATAGGGATATTGGTCTATAGTTGTTAAATTTACCTTTATCACCATCTTTAAAGAGAGGAACTATTTTAGCAGTTTTCATATTTTCTGGAAATGTTCCTGTCGAAAATGATAGGTTACATATATATGTAAATGGCTTAACGATATGACTCATGATATTCTTCACAAGCTTCATGTCCATATCAACCCAGTCTTTGGATTTCTTGTCTGAAAAAGTTTTAACCACATTCATTAATTCTTCTTTGTCGATTTCCTTAAGAAAAAGACTATTTACACAGGTAATAATTGAGTGGTTCACTATATCATTTACCTTAGGTATTTTATCTGCAAGGACTGATCCAATATTCACAAAGTATTGATTAAATCCGTTTGCAATTTCAATGTCATCATGAATTTCATCATTATCCTTTACAAAATGTTGCGAAATACCCATCTTTGACTTGTGGTTCTTCAAAACATCATTCATCACTCGCCATGTTGCTTTCATATCACCATTACTTTTACTTAATAAACCACTATAATATTCCTTTTTGTGTTTCCTTATAATCCCAACCAATTTGTTTTTATACCTCTTATATTTTTCTTCAGATTCTTGTGTTCTTGATTTCAGAAAACATGAATACAGATAGTTCTTTTTTTTACAGGCATTTCTCAATCCTTTAGTCATCCATGGTTGGTCAACAGTGTTTTTCCTGGGAAAATTTATTTGCATACAATTTTTTTCATATAGAGTTTCTAGAATATTCATAAACTCATTATATGATGAATTCACATCTTCAACATACACATTTTCCCAAGTTTGTTTTTCTAAATCTTCTTTTAATCTGTCTAACGCTTGTTTGGATGTGTTTATTATTTTCGTCTTCCTTTTGACTGCTCTTATGTTACTCTGATCATTTTTGTAGATTGTAAAAATGGGCAAGTGGTCACTTAGGTCAGTAGTAAGAATACCCCCCAAAACATCCCCATTTGTTATATTTGTGAAAAAATAATCAATTGTTGTGGCACTATGACATGTAATTCTTGTAGGCTTGGATATTAAAGGATAAAGATTCAGGCTATACATTGAATGTATAAATGTACTTATGTTATTGTCATCCGCTGTATTTCCTATATCAATATTAAAGTCTCCGCAGAAAATTTTTTTCTTATTAAAGTTCTTTTCTAATAGCTCCATGATTTTATCTGTAAACATTTCTATGTTTGAGCTTGGTGATCTGTATGCACAACTCACTATGACGTTTTTATCGTTCTTATCTATTAGCTCTATTGTTACCATTTCCATTAAATTATCAACAATTATTGACATTTCACTAATCATTTTACATTTTATGTCATTTTTAACAAACAGAGCGACTCCACCACCTCTTCCACTCTGTCTGTTCATGTGATACAATTTATACCCATCAATATTAATACTTGTATTTACATCATTGAGCCATGTCTCTGAAAATGCTATTATATCAAATGTTCTGTGTAATTCTTGCAAGTAGTGTGTTATTTGTGATATATTTGCATTTATACTCCTACTGTTAAAGTGAATAATAGAAAGATCTCCATTTTCTGAAACAAATTAACAAAGTCTGAAACAAATTAACAAAGTCTGAAACAAATTAACAAAGTCTGAAACAAATTAACAAATTCTGAAACAAATTAACAAATTCTGAAACAAATTAACAAATTCTGAAACAAATTAACAAAGTCTGAAACAAATTAACAAAGTCTGAAACAAATTAACAAAGTCTGAAACAAATTAACAAAGTCTGAAACAAATTAACAAAGTCTGAAACACATTAACAAAGTCTGAAACACATTAACAAAGTCTGAAACACATTAACAAAGTCTGAAACACATTAAAAAAGTCTGAAACACATTAACAAATTCTGAAAAACTTTAACAAACGAATCACACGGAAAGGGAATGTCCTATAACTCCGAGGCTGACCCGGAAGTGATGACAGAAGCTGTCATTTTGACCCAAGATGGACAACAGTCGAGTCCCCTTTTGCCCGTTCTGCGGGACACCTATTAACGCGGTTTATTTTTCGTGCGGTCGATCCTTGGAGTTTTTAGAGAGACAGCACTGAGTTTTTAAATGGCACAGAGCAGACGTATGCACCAGATACGCTGCAGCAGCGTGTTCTGAGACTGCAGCCAGATACATCGGCAGACGCCATACACGTAGCACAAACGCATGGATATAGCTGTGCAGCCAGCATACATTGGCAGACCGCCAAACGCGTAGCACAAACCGACTGCTGCATCTATCCGCTGTGAAATCAACATATTCTTCTGTAGCAGTTTAACATTTGTACGACACTCTGACTAGCAGGTTAAAAGTTGTATGACACCCTTACTAGTAACAGCTGTATGACACCCTGAGTTCGTAGTTAACTCACTTTATTTCATCAGCACACACATTTTAAAAAGAAAGTGCCTTTAAGGCAGGATGCAGCAAGACATTGTTCATAGGAATAACAATGTACAGTAATAAACTTTATTTATCGAAAGTAGCACCCTTCAGAAACACCTTGCGTATCAGAAAATAAATGCATTTACAAGATAAAAATAAATAAAAAGAGGGCACAGTAAATCTTTGTTAATTAACAGTGCAACCACAATCAAATGAGGTAAAGGACATAAAACAAATTAAACATCAAAAAGCCCTTTTCAATACACAGTTCTTCAACTTGTCTGTGAACAAAACCATTTACAAAAATCTAAAAAAAAGCTAAGTCTGGTCCTCTGGACATTCAAAAAACAAAGCAAAAAAAATTGTAGAAACATTTCGTCTTTCCACTAATTTTTTTGTTTTGTTTTGTTTTTTGAATGGGTGGAATGGGTGGTGGCCGAGGGCGGGGACCCTGGCGGGGACCCTGGCGGTCTGATCCTCGGCTACAAAAGCTGGCCATTGGGACATGGAATGTCACCTCTCTGGTGGGGAAGGAGCCTGAGCTAGTGTGTGAGGTTGAGAGGTTCCGGCTAGAAATAGTCGGACTCACCTCAACGCATGGCTCTGGCTCTGGAACCAGTTTCCTTGAGAGGGGTTGGACACTCTTCCACTCTGGAGTTGCCCCTGGTGAGAGGCGCCGAGCAGGAGTGGGCATACTTGTTGCCCCCCATCTTGGTGCCTGTACGTTGGGGTTCACCCCGGTGAACGAGAGGGTAGCCTCCCTTCGCCTACGGGTGGGGGGACGGGCTCTGACTGTTGTTTGTGCCTATGCGCCGAACGGCAGCGCAGATTACCCACCCTTTTTGGAGTCCTTGGAGGGGGTATTGGAGGGTGCGCCTCCTGGGGACTCCCTTGTTCTGCTGGGGGACTTCAACGCTCACGTGGGCAATGACAGTGAGACCTGGAGGGGTGTGGTTGGGAGGAACGGCCCCCCTGATCTGAACCCGAGTGGTGTTCTGTTGTTGGACTTCTGTGCTCGTCATGGATTGTCCATAACGAACACCATGTTCAGGCATAAGGGTGTCCATATGTGCTCTTGGCACCAGGACACCCTAGGTCGTAGTTCAATGATCGACTTTGTTGTCGTCTCATCTGATCTGCGGCCGCATGTCCTGGTACAACAGAATAACAGCTGCTAATGCAAATCAATAATTTTTTTCTGTTTCAACATTAATTTCCTTGCAATCGGACCAAAACGAAAACGTCCAGCTTTACCAGGGGTCTGCAACCTGTGGCTCTGGAGCCACATGTGGCTCTTTGGTCCCCGTGCAGCGGCTTTTTCAAGCTTTGACCAAAACTGACACATAACTGAATTGTATTGGTTCTTATACAAACAACAAAAAAAGTACTAGCTTTAGCTGTTTTCCTGTCATTTATTTTTAAATACTCACTTTTTTTATGTCTATACTTAATTATTTTTCCCACAATAAAAAAAAAAAAAAAATCACACAGGTCTGCATAGTTTTTATTTATTTATTTTATTCTCAGAGAGGGGTGGAGCTGTCAACTGACCACTACCTGGTGGTGAGTTGGCTCCGATGGTGGGGGAGGATGCCGGTCAGACCTGGCAGACCCAAACGTATTGTGAGGGTCTGCTGGGAACGTCTGGCAGAGTCTCCCGTAAGACGGAGCTTTAACTCCCACCTCCGGGAGAGCTTTGAACACGTTCCGAGGGAGGCGGGGGACATTGAGCCCGAGTGGGCCATGTTTCGCGCCTCTATTGTCGAGGCAGCTTATCGGAGTTGTGGCCGCAAGGTTGTTGGTGCCTGTCGTGGTGGCAACCCTCGAACCCGGTGGTGGACACCGGCGGTGAGGGATGCTGTCAAGCTGAAGAAGGAGTCCTATTGGGCCTTTTTGGCCTGTGGGACCCCGGAAGCAGCAGATAGGTACCGGCAGTCCAAGCGGCATGCGGCTCGGGTGGTTGCTGAGGCAAAAACTCGGGCGTGGGAGGAGTTCGGAGAGGCCATGGAGAATGACTTCCGTACGGCTTCGAGGCGATTCTGGTCCACCATCCGGCGTCTCAGGGGGGGAAAGCGGTACGCGACCAACACCATTTATGGTGGGGATGGCGTGCTGTTGACCTCAACTCGGGATGTTGTGAGTCGGTGGGCGGAATACTTCGAAGACCTCCTCAATCCTACTGGCACGTCTTCCACTGAGGAAGCGGAGCCTGGGGACTTTGGGTCGGGCTCTCCAATCTCTGGTGCTGAGGTCGCCGAGGTGGTTAAAAAGCTCCGCGGTGGCAAGGCTCCGGGGGTGGATGAGATTCGTCCTGAGTTCCTTAGGGCTCTGGATGTTGTGGGGTTGTGTTGGCTTACGCGACTCTGCAATATCGCGTGGACATCGGGGGCAGTTCCCTTGGATTGGCAGACTGGGGTGGTGGTTCCCCTATTCAAAAAGGGGGACCGTAGGGTGTGTTCCAACTATAGAGGGATCACACTCTTAAGCCTCCCTGGTAAGGTCTATTCAGGGGTTCTGGAGAGGAGGGTCCGTCGGATAGTCGAACCTCGGATTCAGGAGGAGCAGTGTGGTTTTCGTCCTGGTCGTGGAACACTAGACCAGCTCTACACCCTCAACAGGGTCCTGGAGGGTGCGTGGGAGTTTGCCCAACCAGTTTACATGTGCTTTGTAGACTTGGAAAAGGCATTCGACCGCGTCCCTCGGGGGGTTCTGTGGCGGGTACTCCGGGAGTATGGGGTACCAGGCCCATTGATATGGGCTGTTAGGTCCCTGTACGACCGGTGTCAGAGCTTGGTCCGCATTGCCGGCAGTAAGTCAGGCTCGTTTCCGGTGAGAGTTGGACTCCGCCAAGGTTGCCCTTTGTCACCGATTCTGTTTATAACTTTTATGGACAGAATTTCTAGGCGCAGCCAAGGTGTTGAGAGGATCCGTTTTGGTGGCCTTAGAATCGCTTCTCTGTTTTTTGCAGATGATGTGGTCCTATTGGCTTCATCAGCTCGTGATCTACAGCTTTCGCTGGAGCGGTTTGCAGCTGAATGTGATGCGGCCGGGATGAGGATCAGTTCCTCCAAATCCGAGGCCATGGTCTTGAGCCGGAAAAGGGTAGCGTGCCCTCTCCGGGTCGGGGAGGAGGTCCTGCCCCAAGTGGAGGAGTTTAAGTATCTCGGGATCTTGTTCACGAATGAGGGAAAACTGGAGCGTGAGATCGATAGGCGGATAGGTGCAGCGTCCGCAGTGAAGCGGGCGCTGTACCGGTCTGTCGTGGTGAAGAGAGAGCTGAGTCAAAAGGCAAAGCTCTCAATTTACCGATCGATCTACGTTCCCACCCTCATCTATGGTCATGAGCTTTGGGTTATGACCGAAAGAACAAGATCTCGGATACAAGCGGCTGAAATGAGTTTTCTCCGCAGGGTGGCTGGACTCTCCCTTAGAGATAGGGTGAGAAGCTCAGTCATCCGGGAGGGACTCGGAGTAGAGCCGCTGCTTCTCCACATCGAGAGGAGCCAGTTGAGGTGGCTCGGGCATCTGGTTAGGATGCCTCCTGGACGCCTCCCTGGTGAGGTGTTCCGGGCATGTCCCACCGGGAGGAGACCCAGAGGAAGACCCAGGACACGCTGGAGGGACTATGTTTCTCGGCTGGCCTGGGAACGCCTTGGGATTCCCCCAGAGGAGCTGCTCCAAGTGGCTGGGGAGAGGGAAGTCTGGGCCTCCCTACTTAGGCTGCTACCCCCGCGACCCGACCCCGGATAAGCGGAAGAAAATGGATGGATGGATGGATGGATGTTTTGTTTTTTGAATGTCCAGAGGACCAGACTTAGCTTTTTTAGATTTTTCTACCTGGATTATTGAGCATGCATCAGAGTATATACAAAAATATTACATAGCATACTTCAAATCAGTGTTCATTAAATATTTGTTAAACAGACTTGGCCCACATGCATGCCCACAATCAGCACGTGACTGATTATTATTATTTTTTTCTTTCGGCTTTATTCCCTGCGTTAGGGGTCGCCATAGCGAACTGGTCGCACGAAGATTTGGCAGTTGTTTTTACGCCGGATGCCCTTCCTGACACAACCACAGACACCGAGCAACCACAGCCCTCTGTGTGGAGCAGAGAGCTGATATCTAGGGTTCCCGGGGGAGCAGATGGTGTGGGTTAAGGGCCTTGCTCAAGGGCCCAGAGTGGGGCAGATGAGGGTGGAGACAAGTGTGACCGCTTTCACTTATCCCACCCACATCTTTGATGTTGTCGGTACCGGGGCTTGAACCGGCGACCTTCCGATCACAAGCTCACCTTCTTAACCTCTGCGCCACCACTCCCACCAGCACGTGACTGATTATATTCTTAATTTAAAGAACACTTGTGACACTTGAAAATTTCAGCCTTGTGGGTGGCACATTATGAGTGAGTCTATCTTGGACAAAAGTCACACTGTATCTGTGAGTTGGAAGGAAACAAAAACAGCACGGAGTTACATGTCTAATGCATAGCAAGTAATAAATTACAGTATACAGCTGTACTGCAGTTAATTTAAATGTGAACCTCTTCATGCAAAATTTTAATAGACGTGTGGAGGCACCAGAATCATAACACTAATGCTTGTACAGTACATGAAGCTACATTTATGATGAAAGTTGTATCTTCTTCCAGGATGTTTATAAAGCATTCAACACCACACACCATAATTTAGTACTTCTGTCAATAGAGCAATTTTGGAATTGGTCATTTTTTATGGCAAGCTGTTAAAACTATATACACCAATGGTAACAGTTCCATTAGAGTAGCTGTGCTCAACAGCAACGTCGTCCTGTGATGCCTGATGTCAGTGGTCAGATCCAAGGTTGGAAGAACACAACTATTCAAAAATGTCCTCCATCAAATGTGTAAGTTGTTTCCTGCTGAATAATGAATAAATAAGTTTGTTCTCTGATCAGTCCAAGAAAGTCTGAAACATTCAGACATTATATGTAACTAAGAAAGTCTGAAACATTGTGTGTAATTTTCCAGTCTTGTCACTGGTTGTGAGATAAGAAGTTGAAACTGGGCTGATACAGAAACAGTCAGTTTCAACTCCTAATTTCATCACTATGTCATCTTTGGAATTTTGTTATTCCTCACTATAGGCATCTTTGGAATTTTGTTATTCATCACTATAGGCATCTTTGGAATTTTGTTATGAGAAGTTGAAACTGGGCTGATTCCATCATAGGAACAGTCAGTTTCATCTCCTGAGTTCATCACATAGGCATCTCTGGAACTTTGTTGCTTTGGATAAAGTATTACTTGTGGAAAGAACCCGGCCAACTCTGTTTCGCAAGTGATTCTTGTCTAAAGGAATAAAAAGAAACGAGCTGAGCTCCCAGAGTTAGTTAGAGTCGGACGGGGATGTGCAATCGCCCGGATTGTTTTAATGCTCGCTCTGCCTGTGATTGACGAACGGCTCTCTCACTTTGATGTCAAACGGTAAGAGTATCTGTTTATGCATTAATACTTGTATGTATGTATGTTACTTGTTTGTTTTCTGGTTTGTTTTCTATTTAATGGTTAAAATAAAGAACATTTGTTTTTAAACATAAAATAGTTTCCAGTGTAAAGTCTCTTGAGCTGTGATATTCTTTTGAGGATAATTGCCGATCTCTCTCGATCCTGCATAAATAATATTTCATAAAACATTTATGAATAAAAATTCATAAAATATTTGTAAAATAATATTTCATAAAACATTTTGGCGTCGCTGGAAGGATTGAAAAGAGAGACTACATAATGCTCAAAAGAATGTTCAAGAGAAAATCAGCAAAGGGAGATGAGAGACAGGACAGGACTGAAATACTACCAGGATGGGAAATACCCTGTTATCAGTCCATAGCATTGTGCCTGAGAGATGGAGCAGGACGTTGCGAGTCTTGGGAGGGGTCTCTACGAGATGGAGACCCTGAGACTTTGCTAGAAGTTCTACGAGCAGTAGACGTGAAAATAAAAACGCCAATAGACGGACTGCAACGGCGTTTGTGGGTTTGTGCCACTGCCTGGAAGAGGCAGAATGAAGTAAGTTTGAAACAGAAAAAGGCACTTGAAGAAGCCGAGTTGACCTCTTCATTACAGCGTCAGCATGTGCAGTTGTTAACTACACAGCTAGAAAATATGGCCCGGATTGCTGAGGAAGCAGTGGCTCAGGTGTCCATGTTAAAAAGAGAAAAAAAGAGGAAGACGAAACGGTCTGTATCACCCAAAAGAGTACGGGCTTTTGTAGCTGGGTTAGGTACGGGTTGGAATCCCTCTAACTGGAACGGAAATTTGTGGGGAGATAATTTAAGTGATGAAGAAGAGGAAGAGTCCACTACCTCATTACGCCCCTTATCCCGCAGCAAAAGTGTAAAGCCGGTGCAACGAAGGAGGCAGGAACAGATAGTGAGACCAGATGTTTTACAAGCAAGAGTAGACGCAGATGGTCACTTTGTTTATGAGAATGGTGTACAAGTTATGGATGCTGTTCCACAGGATCAACCGCAGCCTGAGCTTAGAATGATAACTGAAGATTACACTCAGGAGGAGGTAGCTTACTTGTCCAAGAGGCTCCGTCAGCAGCCAGGAGAACATACAGATGTGTGGTTATCAAGATTAGCTGAAGAAGGAGCAGCTCAGATTGACATAGATGCTCGGGATGGGCTGTCATTTGCTGGGTTGTCCACAGAAACCACAGTGAATGCTGATTTCCGCAGAGAAGTGAGAGATTTAGGGAATTATTCTAGATCTCTATTTGATGTTTATGCTGAGGCTGTTCACCAGGTTTATCCAGCTTTCACTGACTGGCCAGAGATAACAGGACAGTGGGTCACGCTTCGGGAGTGTGTACAGAGATTGGTTCGATTGTGTGTAAGGGATGCTTTAACTGTTGCTGCTGTGGATCAGTACCAGCTGTTACCTATTCCAAAGGCTGTGAGGGATCAGCTGATAAGGACAGCCCCTGTACACTATCGCGCCGCAATCTTGACAGTAATGCTTGGTGCAACAGAGGTTTCTATGTCTGAGATTCGTAGTCGAATCATGGAGTTAGGAACATTGGGAGATTGGAGTACAGAAAGAGTAGAAAACCAGGAAAATAGTTTTCAACATGTGGGTCATGGGCCAGAAAGGGATGCTCGAAGTAATGCACAGGGACCAACTCGTTCTGCTTTATGGAAAGCCTTGATACAGTCCGGGGTCCCATTATCTGAGATTGACGGATTACCAACAGAACAGTTGAGAGAACGATGCCAGGAAGAGGCATTAAAAGTCCGGTGTGCCAGATTTAAAGTTGAACATTTGACCCAGGCATTGAGGGATGTGCTTCAAAGTCCTATTGTTCCTTCTGCACCTCCGTTTAAACCTGAACAGATGGTCAGGAACAAAAACAAGACCACCAGAGTGGCAAAGGTCTCCTCTGATTCTGAGTTTTCAGAGGACAATGAAGCAGTGAGGATGCGAGTTGTGAAACAGGAAAAGGGAAAAAGAAGGGAGAAAAACAGAAAGTCCTCTGACTCCGAGTCTTCAGAGAACAATGAAGCAGTAAGAATGCGCGTTGTGAAACAGAAAAAGGAAAAAAAGGTGAAAAACAGAACGTCACAGCTGTACCCTGATCTGTCAGACCTGCATAGCAGGTATGACACTCCATTTAAAACAGGGAAATTTTGAGTTTGGGGTAGAGAGACCCCTACAGGTCAGATCAGTTTTGGTGGGGAAAGTAAAAATGAAACCTTTTATCTATGAAAAAACTAATCCTTGTCATTCTATCTGTCAACAAGCATTGTGTTCCTTCACAGCCTGGTGTTTTCTTGGCATCTGCTGGTGGGAGGATCAGAAGCGCGCAGAGGACGGCATGGCCAAACCTGGAAAGTGCCATGAGGGTGGAATCTCATGGGTTATCACGTTGTTTGTCGTCAGTGCCATGGTGCTGCAGAGGACGGCATGGCCAAACCAGGAAAGTGCCATGAGGGTGGAATCTCATGGGTTATCACGTTGTTTGTCGTCGGTGCCATGGTGCTGCAGAGGACGGCATGGCCAAACCCAGAGAGTGCCATGAAGGTGGTATCTCATGGGTTATCACGTTCTTTGTCATCGGTACCAGGGTGTTGCTAGGTGACCTCTCCTCCGCAACACTGGAATGTGTCCTAGAGGAGAAAAAAGGGGGCCTTGCCGACTACTATGAAAACAGAAGAACTGTGTCATGAAACAAGATAACTTTGGACGTCCTACGAATCAGTCATGCGTAATGGCAAGTGTGAGCAGTCATTGTACTTTCTACGCATGCAGGAAGTGTTTCAACGGACATGACATTCCAGAGAATGGTAACCACTCATAACCATGGGTGAAGAAGATTGTGGAACATTTCTGACGCTCGTTTGATTTAAGATTGTTGTTTTTTGTTTGTTTGTTTGTTTTTTGGGTTGTAGAACTGATCAGAGACCAGAAGGTGGAATGAATAATGAATAAATAAGTTTGTTCTCTGATCAGTCCAAGAAAGTCTGAAACATTCAGACATTATATGTAACTAAGAAAGTCTGAAACATTGTGTGTAATTTTCCAGTCTTGTCACTGGTTGTGAGATAAGAAGTTGAAACTGGGCTGATACAGAAACAGTCAGTTTCAACTCCTAATTTCATCACTATGTCATCTTTGGAATTTTGTTATTCCTCACTATAGGCATCTTTGGAATTTTGTTATTCATCACTATAGGCATCTTTGGAATTTTGTTATGAGAAGTTGAAACTGGGCTGATTCCATCATAGGAACAGTCAGTTTCATCTCCTGAGTTCATCACATAGGCATCTCTGGAACTTTGTTGCTTTGGATAAAGTATTACTTGTGGAAAGAACCCGGCCAACTCTGTTTCGCAAGTGATTCTTGTCTAAAGGAATAAAAAGAAACGAGCTGAGCTCCCAGAGTTAGTTAGAGTCGGACGGGGATGTGCAATCGCCCGGATTGTTTTAATGCTCGCTCTGCCTGTGATTGACGAACGGCTCTCTCACTTTGATGTCAAACGGTAAGAGTATCTGTTTATGCATTAATACTTGTATGTATGTATGTTACTTGTTTGTTTTCTGGTTTGTTTTCTATTTAATGGTTAAAATAAAGAACATTTGTTTTTAAACATAAAATAGTTTCCAGTGTAAAGTCTCTTGAGCTGTGATATTCTTTTGAGGATAATTGCCGATCTCTCTCTCGATCCTGCATAAATAATATTTCATAAAACATTTATGAATAAAAATTCATAAAATATTTGTAAAATAATATTTCATAAAACACCTGCTTACAACACTTTGCTCCCGTTTCATTGTCTGCCTGTTGTAGATGAAGTTGCAATGACTTTGACAAAACTAAAACAGAGCTTTGTAATGGATGATGTAGCACAGTTGTTGAAAACATCACAATGTCAAACAGTGAAAACTGAAAAGCAATTTGTTACTACACTTTAACAAGCTTTCACATCACTTTCATTGTTTTGTGAAGACAAACAAGGTACAACTGAATAACCTACAGTATAAACCTGTAAACTGCAAACTTTTTTTTTATAGCTGCAACATGAATTGTTAACATGTAGACTGGGAGGAGACCCCAGGGAAGACCCAGGACATGCTGGAGTGGTCTGTGAAGGCCATAAGAGTCCACCCAGAAGAGATGGAAGAAGTTGCTCTGGAAAGAGATGTCTGGACACTCCCTGCTCAAGCTGCTGCCCTTGTGACATGATGTAAAACCAGGAGGAAGATGATGGATGGATGGATGGATGGATGGATGGATGGTTGGATGGAGTTAATATGTCTGAAGGTGATATTATGCCTTGGAGTTTAATTTTTAAATAAAACTAAAAACTAATGTAAACAACAATTAAGACTGGTATTTTCTCCAAAGCTTCATACAGTGCTCTTGATGTGTTGTGTATGAATATTTATGTGCTTACTACATTTTAAATAGATCAAGGTATTTGTGTCAGAGCTGAATCTTATTTGCAAAAACATTCATCTATCAATGTTGGAAGCATGTTTGAAAAGTAAAAGTTATGGAGGTGTTTCATCTGTGTATCTGTAAAGACTTTGTAAAAAAAAAAAAGTCCAACTCCAGGTGTTCTGTTGGTGTCCAGATAACCAGCGTGCAGCTCTGCAGCTCCAGGCACGTCACTGTCAGCTGAACCTGGAAGAATAAATGTACAATATTTTAATGAAAGTTTACAAATACCTGTCACATAAGTACATATACTGAAAATTGCAACATTTACTCACCTGGACGTAGAATCCACTTTGCCCATTGGTTAGAATGAGGTACCGGTACGTCTCATCTTCTAAGCATCTGATGTCACAATTTGGCCAACACTAAACTGTGCAAATGACATGGAGCTATTTAGAGGACATTTAATCTCTAGGAGCTACACAGAGTCCAAAATTCCATCCAGGCTTATTACAAACTAAAAACAGTAGGTGCATCCGTATGGAAGGCTTGCTGGGTCTTTTACTCGTGAAAATTACATGTTACATCGACACGTTAATGACGTGTAAACAACGCGTTAACAACGCGTCAATTACGCGTCAACTTCGCCTCGAAAAATGACGCGTAAACGACGTGTAAACAACGCGTCAAATACGCGTTAATTACATGTCATTCACGCGTCGAAATTTCACACACATTTGACGCGTTATCAACGTGTCAACAACGTGTAAAGAACGCGTTGTTTTAGGCCTTCTTTTAGGCGCAAATTCTTTTGTTTACGTCTCTCTTGGGTAACTTCACTTCCTGACGGCTTCACTCGCGTCTCTTCTCATTGGCTGTCAGGTCCAGGGCTAAACCACTTCAGCAAAACAGAGGGGTGATTCCAAGGTCCACTTTAACAGATATGTAAACAGACGGAGAAACTACATTTCTGCTTATTATTTTATCACGATGTTTCTTTTACTGTTTAATGAAGTTATTAATAAATCTAATGTGTTTAATTAACCTGTTTCTGTTTCCTATTTCTGACCAACGGCTTATATGTAAAGTAATATAAGTGTAAAATGTGTTTATACTAATGTGAAAAAATGTAACGTCACATAGTTAGATATGTAAAGCAATAATATACATATACATACATACATATATATAAATATATATATATATATATATATATAAAAATTGGGAAATTTAACATATTTTCTTGTTGAATGTCAGGATTGTTCCAGAGAGGTGTATGTCTACATGGGAGTAGTGAAGACTTTGTCATTTTCAGATACTCCCACCATGCTGTCAGAGATGAGCTAATATTGATGCTCTTAAAGCAGACGTCTTTTTAAATCTGTACTGATAAATGGTAGATCTGAAATCCTAATATTATTATATAAATATATATATATAAACATATAGTCACATCATAATTTACACCTTATGCACCTTATTTACACCTTATGTTTGCGTGTAAATACAATGGCCCCGTCCGTGTATTTTCCCACTTTACTTATAGTTTAAAAATTATAAAAACTAAAGAGCCTACAGTATTTTTACAGTCATTTTACAGTTAAAATAAATGTATACAAAAAAATTAAAATAAATAAATAGTGTCACAAATAATCGCCTCCTATTCCTGACCAACGGCTTATATGTAAAGTAATAAAGATAATTCAAAGAATCTTCAAAATGTTTTTATTCAACAGTTAAAAAATGTAACATCACATAGTTATATATGCAAAGTAATAATAACATATACATATATAAATATATATATATATATATATAAATATATATATACTGTATATATATATATATATTTATAAACATATAGTCAAACTGTAAAACACTTAAACATATAATAATAGACATAAGCCTAAAATAGTAAAACTGTAACACTGAGTCCTGAGTTTTTGCATAGTGGTATAAGAGTATGAAGATTTACACCAACTCTAAAACTAAAAACTAAAACACTAAATATTTAATGTACATAATACTGTCTTGAGTTTTTGCATACTAGTATAAAAAAGTACAAATATAAAATAGACTAAAGGTTCTAGCATTGACATTTGCAAAGTGGCAAAGCAACATATGAGTTAATGTACACAGTATATGTATGAGGTAGTAGTTGTTGTTATAGAGGCAAAAGTGGCATATGCAGTAAGGCAAATTGGGCATCTTTAAATAAGGCTGGTCAGAGAATACTGTATATGTATCAGCAGTGGTGTAGTTATAAAAGTAGTGTAAATATAAGCAGTAGTAATAAATGTAACCAGTAGTAATAAATGCAAACAGTATTAATAAATGTAAACATTGAATGTAAACAGACTATAGGCAATGATGTAATACAAACATTAGTGCAAATATGAGAAGTAGTGCAAACATCATAATTTACACCTTACGTTTGCGTGTAAATACAATGGCCCCGTCCGTGTATTTTCTCACTTTACTTTTAGTTTAAAAATTATAAAAACTAAAGAGCCTACAG
Organism: Garcialebias charrua; assembly: GCA_038048925.1. Taxonomy (NCBI): domain Eukaryota; kingdom Metazoa; phylum Chordata; class Actinopteri; order Cyprinodontiformes; family Rivulidae; genus Garcialebias; species Garcialebias charrua. The sequence goes on from JBBPBX010016377.1 coordinate 16,121, forward strand.
TATTTTTACAGTCATTTTACAGTTAAAATAAATGTATACAAAAAAAAAACAAAAAAAAAAACAAATGCAAACAGTATTAATAAATGTAAACATTGAATGTAAACAGACTATAGGCAGTGATGTAATACAAACATTAGTGCAAATATGAGAAGTAGTGCAAACATCATAATTTACACCTTACTTTTGCGTGTAAATACAATGGGCCCCGTCCGTGTATTTTCTCACTTTACTTTTAGTTTAAAAATTATAAAAACTAAAGAGCCTACAGTATTTTTACAGTCATTTTACAGTTAAAATAAATGTATACAAAAAACAAACAAACAAAAAAAAACTGTCACAAATAATCGCCGATCCTTTTAACACTCCCAGCACATCTATATAAAACAAACTAGGCAACACCAAAAGTGGGAGCATGAATGATCCCTTCCATCATGAACTTGGTAAAGTTTTCATAAGTGTTGTGGACAGGAAGCTTTAGAGTAACCAGGCAGGTGTTTGCCTCAGGAAACAATCTGCCCTGGTCATGGTTGAAAGCTAGGACTGGCTGTGTAGAGAAGCCAAGAAGTGGTATTTTTTCTGCGCCCGATGCAAAAACCAAAATCTTCTCGAGTGTTATTCGATGTTCCCCTTCTGTAAATTCAACCAAAGAAATGGTTATTGAGTTTGTAGGAATATTACACGTTGAGTTTTGTATGAATCCTTTAAAACTACCTTCCACTTCAACCAGGAAATCTTTCCAGAATCCTTCAATTCTCTTTTCATCACGCCATTGGTTGGTTCCAGTTGTTGCATGTTCTGGCTCAAAGAGTTTCTTCAGGTCTTCTGCCATCAGTGGTCTTGGCAAGTAAGTGAATACTTCCTTGAAAACACTGGCGTGTCTTCGAACAAGGTCAAGGAGACCAAAGGTGTTCAGTCCATCAGCAAATCTATAAAAATAAGTACATAGCAGGAAAAACAATGTAAGGAAACTCATAATATCTGCATTTGTGCCAAGCTCTCACATTGATGGAGTGCCCTCCATATCATGTGACCAGATCCTTCAGCAACAGTTCTAATGAGAACATAATTACGTGTTGTGCTTAAAGATGGCTGAAATATGTCTGGGTTTTGTTCACAAATGAGGGAAGAATGGAGCGGGAGATCAACAGGCGGCTTGTTGCTGCATCTGCAGTGATGCGGGTCCTGCACCGGTCTGCTGTGGTGAAGCCAGAGGCGAAGCTCTCAATTTACCAGTCTACTACGCCTGTCACGATAGTCAATAAATCAATAAAAAAAACAATTATGACCATAATTTTCATTTACCGATTTTACCTAGCCTGGTTGAAACCATACCCTTGTCCTTCACTTCGCTTCACACAAGGGTCTGGACTTTTCCCATTGAAAACCGTTTCTTGCTGGAGGCGTTAGCCTCTGCTTAGGAACAAAACCATTGGATATTTTGAACAGGGAAAGCATTCTGCTCCCTCCCCTCAGAGCCACCCCCGTGCTCTGCTGAACTTGACTGACAACTGCTCCGCCCCCTCTGCAGCATTTCTCTCGCTGCGCAAATTCTGTGTTTATAACGTTTTAATACAATAAAATCAAACCATGGATCGCTGGTCTAGCTCACCAAAAGACCAGAAAATCTGATGGGACTCGCTCAGCAACTAAAACCCGAGTTTAATTCTCGTGACAACCTGAGGCATTTCCGTGTTCATTTTACTCAGCAGGAGGGTGGAGGAGAAGGAGCGATTACTTGACTTTTGGGAGAAAAAAAACAAAAGAAAACTCCAGATAAGGGATTAAGCAGGGGAAATTAATAAATTTGTGTCACATATAAAACAGTTCTGCATCGCTTTGCATCGCTCTGAATGATGCCGTGCTCTGGTGAACTTGACTGACAGCTGCTCCGCCTCTTGCAGCGTTTCTCTCGCTGCGCAAATTCTGTGTTTATAACGTTTTAATACAATAAAATCAAACCATGGATCGCTGGTCCAGCTCACCAAAAGACCAGAAAATCTGCAGGGACTCGGTCAGCAACTAAAACCCGAGTTTAATTCTCGTGACAACCTGAGGCATTTCCGTGTTCATTTTACTCAGCAGGAGGGTGGAGGAGAAGGAGCGATTACTTGACTTTTGGGAGAGAAAAAAACAAAAGAAAACTCCAGATAAGGGATTAAGAAGGGGAAATTAATAAATTTGTGTCACATATCTGCATCGCTTTGCATCGCTTTGAATGAGAACATGCCGCTGCTCGCTGACTGAGCGCTGGCAGAGCCCTTTTATAGGGCTCTGCGCGCTGGGACAGGTGGGGGCGTGGGTTAGGGTCCAAAACTCCACCCCTTCTGTTCTCTGATTGGTCCGAACAAAAATCTACCGGAGAAATCCTTGTGGGTGGGTGAAGTCCCAGACTGTGCAGTGAAGGGAAATGAGAATTGAGCGGAGCTGTGCAGGAATGGCGAGGGCCAGGCTAGATTTTACCCTAAACCTAGCCTAAACTTTACTCAGGATGTGAGCTGGGCTTATTTTTTAGGATTTGACACAGATCCAGTGAGAGAAAGAGGATTATTCAACAAAATTTTTAACAGATGGATTATTATTAATGACATGAAACCACAACTTTGTAGATAGTATGACAATATTTAACTGCCACAGAATCATTAAAAAAGTAGATTTTAAATGATTTTGACCATTAAAATGTTTGTTATAACAAATCAAAGGTCTCAGGTTGTCAGGCAATGTGAACCTGATGAAAGAATACTGTTGAGTGTGTACAAATACATTAAAAGCAAAAAGGGAACTTACTGTTCAAGTGCTTCTTTGGTTCTACCATCAGCATAAAAGTTTATAGCAGACTGTAGGACTTCGTCACGTCCCTCCAAAGATGTAATGTGCCTGAAGCACCCCAGCAAACACAGGCTGTCAGCAGCATCTGAAATTGCATCTCTAGCTGTTTGCAGATCAAGGGCCTCCTTTATCTTTAACATAAGGAAAACAAAAATAGTACAGACTGCTTTTTCTCAAACTTCAGCTTAATGGTTACCAACAATGCTATGAATGCAAGTGAAAATTTAAATGCACCTTTTTCAGTTTCTCCACCAAAGATGAATCACCAATGTCTTCCAGGGAAGGCAGTGGAACTGGAAGACCACACAACTTACTGTACAGCCTCTCTGTGAAAAATGCAGGTGACACACCACCATGAATCAGTGCCACAGCAACCATGACTCCAAAGGTTCGGTAACGCTTCTTCTCGACAGCTGAACACACATAATACAAATAGTCACTTTTCTTTTAACAAGTACAACCAAGAGATTAACTTGTAATGATGCATGTACATACCATGGCTGTCCAAGCTCAGGTCTTTGTGTTCCGTTCCATAAAATAAAGAACTGTCTTTCATAGCTACCAAAAGTAGCCTAAAAACTCTCTGGAGGGCCCACCTTCATCCACGGATCCCTCAGCTTGTTCACAATTATCTAAAAAGATGATGCTCAGTTTGGCCTCAGGTCTGAATGTTTTTCTGGCGAATGCTCTCACAGCACCATCCAATATGTTGTCTCTGCAAACATTTATCATGTTGGAGGGATGCTCTTCTGGTTGCAGTTTGCTGGCGAGGGCACGCATGAGTGTTTCCAGATCTGGCCTAATTATATGTAGGAGTACAGATAAAGTTTGATTAATTCAGTGTCTAATTATTAGATTAGAATGTAATGTTCTAATCTAATTCTAATTAGATTGCAAGTTAAAAAAAAAAAAGGTCAGCTATGAAACACTTAATCCACGCTGAACAGAAAGATGGAAAACTATAACTTAAACACACTGTGTACCATGTTAATATAAAAATGTACTCAAACTATAACGCATATGTTCTTTTGATCAGTTCAACAGTCACAGAAATTAAATTCATGTTAATTATTTGTAGTGACTAACATTTTTTGTGAGCAAGGGCACCCTCAGCTTCTTGTGACAAACCCTTCAATCTTTTGAGAGATTTTTTGATTTATTCCACCAAATAACATTCATCAGGGGCTGTAATGTCTACATCTTGATGTAATCATAAGAAGCTGATTATTTTACATACTGCATTTTAATCGGGGGAGTGGGGCGTATCTAACTGTGTTTCTGCGGACCGGCAGCAGTCATTTTCTGTTGTTGATTTTTATAAGGGAAACCAGAATGTGATGTTGGCTAAATGCTAACATTAAACATTTACTAAAGTGATTTGAAAAATACTGGCTAATATTGCTAATGACTATATTTTTTATACACTCCTCTGTTTGTTTTCTGACATTTTTATTTTCTAGCATCTTCTCCAATTGACGACCAAAGTACACTAACACAATATTTAAATGTATGTTTACAAATAATAGAAAAAGGAAGACATTTTAACGAAATAAACAATTATTCAACAATTAAGCGTAAGTTGATTAATAGTTTGCATCCCTAATTGTTCACCTTATAATCATATCTCTGACACTTACTCATTGTCACTGATGGATTCATCCAAGTGACCTGGCTGGTGACTGGCTGTAGGGTTCAGGTCACAATGTTCCTCGTTGAGAACCTGGTTGTCCTAAGAAGACAATGAACAATCTTGTAAGGATTACAATGTTTTTCCCTCTTTAAATGCCAACAGTGTAAATTATACATACATACATATGTATACAATCTAAAATATGCTCTTTTAACTTTGTTGCAAATTTCTTAAATTTCTACAATATAAATTAAGCTAGCACATTTGTAGTACTAATAGTAGTAGTACATCAATATTGATTATTTACCTAAGTCAACTGTGCATGGATAGCATTCCCGTTTATTTTAACATGAAAACAAATTCACAACTACGGCTGACACGATTAGTAGACGAATAATCGGTTATTGACATAGTCGACGATTAATTTCAATAATCGTTTCATAGTTTTTCTTTTTGTGAATTTTTATTTATTGTTGTTCATTACTGATGTTGTTCATTACATAAACTTGCTTTCAATGCTTCCACTGCCACATCTGGCTTTCTGTCCTTGACATACATGCTGTTGTGGTTAAAATCACAGGTTAAAATCACTATAACTTTTAGGGCACATAGTGGCTGCAACTTAACCACCTCGTTACCTTGTGCTCTTCAAGCTGATTACCTCCCTGAATTCCAAGATTTTCCTGTCAGGAGTACAAGACCACATAAGCAACAACATATTTAAAAATATATACAGAGTCCTTTTTGCAGTAGGTGATATCACCTTTTTCTTAAAACTTTTATACACATCACCATTGTCATGGTTAGTTAATGAGAAACTCCAGGCCGCAAGCAAGTTCAACAATACAAACAACGAACACCTGGGAGAAACACAAGGGGAAGCAGGTGTGTGTAGGCGGGTCAGCTGAGCAGAGAACACAGGGAAAACACTACAACACTGTGTAAACTAAGGCATAAAAAATACGGAGTATGACAACCATTACTATTGAAAGGATACAATTTTTTTTACGACATTAGGTCTCTGGTTTAATTTAAATTGTTAGATATTGCCCAATATTAACATTCAGATTACCCTTTGAATACATGTGAATCAAATCAAGTCTAATGTTATAAAGAATAGTGGATCCCTTTAAGGGAGCCTGACAACATTACCTTTGGGAGAATATATAAAGTTGATCTGTTCAGCTCATTGCTCGACTTGATCAGAGCTGGTGTCATTGGAGAGACACGTAGGACGTGAATTCTCCTTTGTCCGTCAACCCTGGCCAAACTGAAATCAGTCGTTCCAATCATTGGAAATTCGCGTCGTAAGGCTTCACAGAATTCCTCCGCAGTGAAGGACAGAGGCACCCTCATCTTTTTTATTGCCTCGGCTGTAAAACATGATATTACTGGGTGAATTAACCTTTCATGTGTTCTTCACATCAATGACTTCTAAATGTTTTCCACCAAACATTACAAACCTTTCTGAGGATGAAAAGTCATCATGCCTGGGTGTAAGAGGAGACCAACTCTAAAAGTCGCCATTCTCATCATGGGTCTTTGTCTTGAGCCTGTATTAGGGCGGGGGTTTCTTCTGAACAGCCTGAGCCTAGACAAAATACAAATACACACATACAAAAATAAATAACTAAATAAATACATAATTTAAAAAAATAATAACAGGAGGTAACTTGAATACACTAACTTCACATTAACACATTAAAACATTAACTTGCCTTTCCACAAGACTCTCTTCTTGATTTGACTGTTGTTGGCTGTCCCGTAATGTTGCTGCTATTGCACTATGAAATCGGTTAGTCAACTCGGACACGTATGTCCCTTCCATTAGCCATATCTGTGTAAGATATATCACAGAAGATATAACAATAAATTACATACACGAATGCAAAACCGAAGGAGAAAAATACAGCACCCGTTAGTGTATGCATGTATATACAGGAAAAACATACATTAAAAATTAAAATAGGGATGACAACGTAGGTAGTACTATCTAAGTTAGCTAGCTAGCTACCTAAAGTAGCTAAGCTAACAGCGTAGCTTAGGAGAAAACTCTCTCTGTGGACATTTTCGACAACTTAAAAATGCATAGAGGGAATCACGGACAGTGTGGACCATGACAAAACTAAAACTCTAATAAATATAAAACGAAAGACTGCATTAAATCGTTAAAACTTACATGTGTCACAGCAGCCGCAGTGTGTGTATTTCCCGCTCTGGATGAATTCACGCAAACTTCTTCTTCTTCTTCTTCCTTTGATATATGTGCGGATTGCAAGCAACTAACAGGTGCATACCGCCACCTACTGAGCACTGGTGTGCAGCCCATGGCCTCAGTCCCTAAATTCTTGTATTAATGTTAATAATTTTTAAAAATAAAAGCAGTGCTTTCCTTTGGGAGTGGGAGTGGTGGCGCAGAGGTTAAGAAGGTGAGCTTGAGATCGGAAGGTCGCCGGTTCAAGCCCCGGTACCGACAACATCAAAGATGTGGGTGGGATAAGTGAAGCGGTCACACTTGTCTCCACCCTCATCTGCCCCACTCTGGGCCCTTGAGCAAGGCCCTTAACCCACACCATCTGCTCCCCCGGGAACCCTAGATATCAGCTCTCTGCTCCACACAGAGGGCTGTGGTTGCTCGGTGGTCTGTGGTTGTGTCAGGAAGGGCATCCGGCGTAAAAACAACTGCCAAATCTTCGTGCGACCAGTTCGCTGTGGCGACCCCTGACGCAGGGAAAAAAGCCGAAAGAAGAAGAAAAAAAAAAAAAAGCAGTGCTTTCCTTACAGTTGAGGTCTTGTCCATATCCCGTCCATTTCCTAATAGTCCTTCTAAGCTCCATACTCCTCCCACCTCCATACCTCTTCTTTTCAGTGTCATCCTGTCTACTCAATACATAGGACATTTCACCAGTAGGTGGCGGTAATGCACCTTTCAGTTGTTTGCCAACCACCAAAAAAGAATCCACTTAGAAGAAGAAGAAGAAGGGGGGTTTCTCATAAGGACATCATGGTTTGGGGAAAAGATTTTTTGATGCAAGTGTTAAGATTATTTTTCGTTATCTAATAGTTACTGGGTTAATTAAAAGACTATAGTTTTTGTTTATTTATTTATTTATTTTTTATTTTATTTTTATTTGTATTTTTTTGCTTGCTAGTCCTGATTCACACTCCTTACTGGTGGTGGCGGTAATGCACCAAATGTTGTTTGCCAACCGCCATTAAAAATCCAAGTAGAAGAAGAAGAAGAAGGACATCATGGCTACTGCGTTGTTCCTTGAACGATGTAAAGAAACATATGACGAATGTTGTAGAAATGTCATTACGGATAATGGATCCCCTAACAACCTTGAGCCAATTAAACTAAGGTGGGTATAGAACTTAAACTTCTTTCATTTCTGTATGGCAACCATCGGATTCATGAAAAGACTAAAGGGTGTGGCAAATATAATAGGCTCTGTGTGTCGTAAATCACTTGCTCATTGACATGAAGTTACTATTCCAGCTTCCTGTGTTGCACCAAATTCTGTGACTTATCAAATTCTGTGACCACAGGGGACCATCGCTGTTTAAACATTTAAACCCAAAATAGCCGTTTCATAAATCTGTAAATGATTAATATGTTTCCAAGGGGCTTTGTTGGGAGTGAGATTGGGTTCAAAATGGCTTCTAATATTCTAATGTCTTCTTTTAATACTCTTAACCTTACTGTAATTTCACATAAATATTATGACAGTTCATTACAGCAACGTTTTGGAGTTCTGCCACCTCCTCACTACAATCTGGGGGCATTTCACATAACATGGGACCCTTAAATAGCCAGTATCACAGAGGAATGTCCGCTTTCCCAATTGACTGGATAATACAGTATATCTGTAATTTTCCTTTAAGGCATTTGATTGTTAATATGTTTGATTCTGTAACTTTATCCACGATCAAACTAACGTTACTTACCCTCGTAGTTGTGCAGGAAACTTGAGATATACAATTTAAATCCCTTGTTAGTTTGCTTGTCGGAGCAGGGGACCAGGCATCAACGATACGATGAACATCGATGATACTTATCTTGGGCAGCTCTTGTAAACAGAGAACGGGGCTTAGACCGGAAGCTGGAATAGTAACTTCCTGTCAATACGCAAGTGATTTACGACACTTGTGCACAGAGCCTCCTTATTAACTTTTAACAGTAAAATGTCACTAAGTCAATTGATCAGATGAATGATTGATGTATACAAATGTGTTTGCAAAATTATTATCTTTGTAGGCTGGAAACTTTGGATCGCAGTATCCGATGGGCCACAGGACAGCTTGTTCCACAACATCTTGCTGATGAACTACTACACTTAGTTGCAGAACTACTACAAGTCATAGAAACAACTTTACATGCACAAGAAGGTAAGCTACAGGTCCTAATAAAAAATTAGCATATAGTGATAAAGTTCATTTATTTATGTAATTTACCGAAATTACATAAACTTTCATATCTTTTAGACTCAATGCACACCAAGCAGCGGTGGACAGTAGTGGAGTATATTTACTAGAGGACTGTAATTATGTACTTTTACATAAACTGATCAAAGCTATCCATCACTCAGCCATAGCAACAGAAGCTAACCACCAGCGGTGGGTGCCGAAAATCCAAAACCACCTAGCCACCATAATTAAACCAGCCAATCCCACTGATAGAACCACAAACGATTGCAGCTAATGCACAAAACTGGGCCTACAACACTATTTTTTTAATAATCTCCTGATTTAAAAAAACTGAAGCACATCATATTTGTTTTAGCTATTTATTTTGCCAGTTGTATAAAATACCGACTGAAGAAAAAGTTTCTTTCTCATACGAAACATAACAGAAAATTATAAGGTTGCTGAATGAGGAATAAGGAAAATGGATTAAAATAATAAAATATGATTATTTTCAAGTAAAACTATTATAAACTCGTAATAATAACAATTTATTTACATGTAACATTTATAGTTTTTCTGTAATTCTTTAATTTTTGCTTCATTCTTGTTGGTTCTGTCTTACTGACCCATTATAAATGGTTCACTGCACCACCTTGTGGTTGTTTTAGTTAAATGCAGAGAGAGACTAATGTCATTTTTAAGAAGACATTTTAGTTCTGTCACTGAATGATGTCAGTCTTAAACAAATACTGTCATATTTCATAATTATTGTGCACAGGAGGAAGCTATGCCTATCAGGCCCCACTTGTCCAGACAAGTCATTATGGACGACGAAGCTTTGAAATCACAGAAGAGCAGTTGAAGTTCCTTTTGGATTGTGGATTTTGTAATCCACAAATTGCTGACATCCTAGGTGTTTCAGTGAGAACTATTAAACGACGTGTAAGGTAAATGTAGCATATTCAGAATTGTTTGATCTATTGAAAATGTAAGATGTTTGCATGAATTGTATGTGTTGTGGAAATACTTATTTTACCTAGACCAAAAAAAAGAATAAAGAATATTAACTACTCCGTAAAATGGTCAACAGGAGTTATTGCAAGACACACATCATTTAACACAGGGCAGTGTTACAAAATGTGTGCACTGAAACAGTGTCAAATACACGCATTTATACAGTATGTTATCCAAATAGACAATCTTGAAACTTTGACAAGAGAATTATGTTTGATAAGCAGCAACAACAATGATTACATCTAAACAGATATAGTAGTGATCTTAAAATACTTTGTCAAAGAGAGCAAACAGAAGTTAAAGAGTGAAATCATAAAACATGATGACATTTTAAGGTAAGCAAAGGAGGTCACTTACAGTTGGCCTTAGAAGAATGTAGGACTTTTACTGAAAATTTATTTGTCCAGGACAGTATGTGTTATTTGTGGTATTGTAAATGCCAAGAGGCGTTGATGCTGTAATCAATCAAAATCCCAAACTGCAATCTAAATCTATGTGTTTTACGTCTATGTACAAAATAAAAAAAAATGACTTGTACATCAAAGTGTAGTCTGTGTTGGATGACATTTTAAGCTGTATCACTTCAATATGTGTCTAAGTATTGTGTGACATCTTAGCAATCAAAATACCACTGTAACCGCATGTCTTCTTCTGTTACAGGCAGTACAACCTGTCACACCAATTCAGCTACGAGCAGCTTTCTGACTCCGAGCTGGATCAAAGGGTACAGGAAGTAATTGCTGAAAATGAGCAGATAGGGGCAAGGTCAGTTTGGTGTGCATTACGAGCCACAGGGTTACGCGTCCAGCGACAGAGAGTGAGAGAAAGCTTGATCCGTGTGAGTCCAGCTGGAGCTGCGCAAAGAGCACTGTCACATAGACTTCAGCGCAGGACTTACAGGGTCGCAGGGCCCAATTCATTGTGGCATTTGGATGGATACCATAAGCTTATAAGGTAAGGTTAGGGGACTCACCTACCTTAAAGTTATTGTAAGCATTACCATTAAAAGCTATTGTAAGCATTACCATTAAAAGCACACTTTGGTTCAACAGAGCTATATGTTAGAAAGTTTCCACATCAGTTTACATGTCAAAAATAAAGTCACGCGTGATTCATGTACAATCCATTAATTATTATCAGAAGTATTAACAAATACATTAGCAAGTATTTTAAATTAAACATCTTGTAATAGCCTTGAAATTTGAACATTAATACATATTATGAAATGGCTGACAATTTTTTTTTTTTTGTTGTAGGTGGCGAATTGTAATTCACGGTGGTATATGTGGCTTCAGTCGAATGGTGGTGTTTTTAAAGGCATCAGACAACAACAGAAGCAACACAGTTTTGGAGATGTTTCTTCATGCTACAGCAAGATATGGAGTGCCATCTCGTGTACGATGTGATGATGGTGGCGAAAATAATGATGTGTGCTTGTTCATGAATGTGTATCGTGGATCTGAAAGGGGAAGCGCCATACGTGGAAGAAGTGTGCATAACCAGCGGATTGAGAGGTTGTGGGGTGATCTTTGGCGGGGTGTGACAAATATCTACCATCAGCTGTTCTCTTTCTTGGAAAATGAAAGAATCATTGACTGCACCAACGAGCAACACATGTGGGCACTACATTATTTATACCTTCCTCAAATAAACAAAAAACTGGATCTTTTCAGACAACAATGGAACAATCATGGTTTGCGCACTGCTGGCCATCGCACCCCAAACCAGCTGTTTGTCCAAGGATCGTTGCAGCGACAAATGCAGCCACTAACTGCCATGGATGAGATTTTTTCCAGCAGCACTGCAGAACCAGTGGTAAGTCATGCAGTTCCCATTTTGAGATGGGAAGAGAGAGTAACTGTTCCCTCCAATCAGTTCACTCCAACACAGACACAAATGGAAGCGTTACAACAACTGGACTCAGAACCAGGACCAGGCAGCTTCGGTATCCAGACACTACAAGAAGTTATGACCATTTTGGAACAGTCAGTCAGTCAGTCAGTCAGTCAGTCAGTCAGTCAGTCAGTCAGTCAGTCAGTCAGTCAGTCAGTCAGTGAGTGAGTGAGTGAGTGAGTGAGTGAGTTAGATGATAGATAGATGATAGATGGATGATAGATGGATGATAGATGGATGATAGATGGATGATAGATAGATGGATAGATAGATTATTTTTTAAAGTTGCAGTTTTTTTTACCAGCAGTGGGTTGTAAAATCTTGTTTGCTGTAGATAAAAATTTGAAGTTCCTGTGATGTAATTTTTTTGTATGAAATATGAATACATTGTTGAATAGACATTATTTACATATTACAAAACAAATTTGACCTTGCTCAAATGGTCAGTTGATGAAGTGTTTGCAGTTTTAATAGTAGTTTATATATATATATATATATATATATATATATATATATATATATATATATATAGATAGATAGATAGATAGATAGATAGATAGATAGATAGATAGATAGATAGATAGATAGATAGATAGATAGATAGATAGATATAGGGCTGCAACAACGAATCGATAAAATCGATAAAAATCGATTTTTAAAAGTGTTGGCAACGAATTTCATCATCGATTCGTTGTGTCGCGCGATTATGCTTCTTTCACGGCGCCGCGGAGCCGTTTTGTTCACCGGTAGAGCTTTGTCAAAGCTGGCTGACTGAATAAAGTTTGAAAAAAAAAAAAAAACTCTGCAGCGCGCTGCGTGTGTGTGGCTTCTGAGCAGAGCGAGGAGGGAGGAGAACAGAGACTGTTTTCAAAGTCTATTTTACAAATGAACGACGTGACGCAGAGAAAACTGTCCTCCAACGTGTGGGAGTGACGCTTCATAAAGATAAAAAAAGCTTTCAAAAGTGGCGACGCGACACGAGATAACCACGCGGATAAAACGTAAACATGGAGTTGTAAACTAACTTCACCACACAGCAGGTAAGTCTCTACATGAAACCACATTTGTTCTGTTTCAAAGTGAGAAAACGTAATGTCAGCAGCTGAAGCTGCTGTTTCTTAGCTGTGACAGAGAATGTCTGTGTTTTTATTTTTAATGTAACTGTACAAGCAGTGTTTAAATGTGATTTATAAATAAATCTAACACAAAGATGAGTGTTTAAATGTGATTTATAAATAAATCTAACACAAAGATGGTGATAATTTAATGATTTAGCTTCAACTTTTAATTTGCTGGCAAATTCTGAAGACATTGCAATGTATGGAAGGATGAATTGCATTTAAACCAGAATTACAGTAATTTATTTCATCTACTCAAGTGTGTGTAATTAGTATTTTATATTTGTGTGTGTGTGTGTTTATTCTAGCACTGTAAGTGAAACAAGGCATTTCTTGAGTTACTGTAAATTATGCTATAATACATATAAACTCTCTCTCATTCCAGAAAACAACAACGAACAATGACAGCCTTCATGATGGACAGACATCATGCACACCACAGCAAGCAGCAGAGATTGAAAGATCCTTACATGAACGTCACTGACATGAGGCCTCTGTCGATGGTTGAAGACGAAGACTTCACTGCCATGACACCCACTTTTAACCCAGGTTACAATGATCCACACTTGAAATGGTAAATGGACTGTACTGTACTTATATAGTGCCTTTCTATCTAACTGATACTCAAAGTGTAAAGCACTACATGTCCTCATTTACCCATTCATACAGCACTCTACTAGATTACAAAGCTAATTGAACAAATCATTCTAAAGAGACTAATCAGAGCTTGGAGCACAAACATGGGGTTCAGTGTCTTGCCCATGGACACTTAGGCATGTGACTGCTGGTGGATTCCAACCCCCAACTCTTGCATTGGAGGACGACTGCTCTAACAACTCAGCCACAGCTGCCCCATCCAGGTTAAAACAATCCACACCTTTAATCCAGGTTACACTCGTCCCTCAAAAACACATTTTACAAAGTAGCTACATATTGTGCAGGTATAAAGCATACATTTGTATATATGTTTGTGTACATTTATTTTTTATTGAAGCTATTTGACTAACTTTTTATTTTTTAATTATTCAATATTTTACTAACAGAATAGTCAAGTAGCAACCTGTTTTTTGTGCGATTTGATATGTCAGTCAAATTTTGGAATAAAGAGGTGATAATTAAAACTTGTTTCTTTTTTTTCTTTTTTTTTGCCGATTCATCGATGAATCGAAAAAATAATCGACCGATTAATCGATTATTGAAATAATCGTTAGTTGCAGCCCTAGATAGATAGATAGATAGATAGATAGATAGATAGATAGATAGATAGATAGATAGATAGATAGATATAGATAGATATAGATAGATAGATAGATAGATAGATAGATATAGATATATATAGATATAGATATGTATGTATGTATGTATGTTTTGTTGAACCAATATTCAAATGTAATATCTGATTTTCATTACTTGATTTCATTGTGTTTCTTTTTTCGTACTTTTTCAGGTTCTAATTATTTTAGTTGTGTATTTTTCTCTTTAACAAAACAACACAAACACACTTCACACAGACTGGTCTGTTTAATTTTACTGGATGAAATTTTCAATAAATGACACAAGAGAGAGAAATAAACTAATCTCAGAGCTTTATAAACCGTTTCACATTATTCGTATAGTTAATGACAGAATAAATGGCCTCATCTGCATCTGTGGAAAGTTTTTTTAGATTAATTGTTTGCCTTTCTACATTGAACTTGTGCCAAACATGACTGACAGCAGGGTGTGAATGTTACATGTGTAATAAAGTGTCGAGGCGGAGGAGCAGCACCAGTTGTGTTTTTTAAAGCTCTATATTTAAACTCTCCACTCTCCAGTTTCTGCAGCTGTTGCCAAGTTGAAGTTTAGCTCCTTGAGTCTTTATCAGCCATGATGTTGGTTCACATGGTTCACATAAACCTGCCAAACTCTACGACACAAAAGGTGAAGCCAAGTGCCTCATCTTCCATTCCATTTGTTTCATTTTAATTGGTATTTTAGCTCATTTTGCCTGTACCTGAACTGAAATGTTCACCAAACTACCAGCTTATTATGAGTCAGACACAATAAATTACTACTGCATGAGATACGGTAGAAAACATGTTTTTTTTTTTTTTTTCATCAATACTGTATTTATCTAAAATGAAACAAAGAAATATATTTAAAACATAAATCGAAGAAACTTTCTTTGAATTTGTTGCATTTCATTTAAAAAATGTGAGAAGTGGACTTTTGCTGGTATCACAAGTTCTTAACTTTCGGAATTAAAAGTGTGTGTGGGGGGGGGTGTCTTGGAAGTTTTAAAAGTTGTTCTGTTCAATAATTCTTCATGCTTTCTGAAAGGGGACTTGACTGCAGTTGCTTACGTTTTAGTCCAATGTGTGATCAGAAAAATGTGTTCCTTATATATATTTACAGTATATATACTGTATAGATACAGTATAGGCCTATATAGTTTTTTTTTTAACTCTAATCTATGAATCATTCAAAAAAAAAACTCAGTTTGTTTTTTAGGCCTGATACATCTTGTTTTGTCCTGCACCTGTCGAGTTTGTCGCGTTTAATATTTTCTTTTGTCCAATAATCTGAGAGGAGGCATTTTTTTTTCTTTTGTGTTGTTTCTTTCATGAATAAGTGACTGTAAAACCTTTTGACCCAGACCAAACAGGTATAATTTGTGTCAAACTAGCAGGAGATAGATTTCATTATCCCATATCCCTCACTGCTTCCTCTTGTTGTGTCTGCTGCCCGTGCCACGCCTCGAAAACCCCAGAGGACCTGCAGCAGCCGTATGTTGTGACCTGTGGCTCTTTTGCAGCTCATGGACTCACAGTGTGGAAAACAAGCAGCGGAGTGTGCATGAGCTGTGTGAAATGTTGTGTAATCAAAAGACACACAGGATGTCCACGTCGAATCGATAGGCTCAAAAACCAACATGCGAGACATGAGATGAGAGAGATGTATTCTGACTCTGAGCAGGATGGAGTGGGGTTAGATCCATGGGCTGCTTCAAGTGGATTTAAAGCTTTATTTTTACAGAAAAATGTCTGTCACTGCCTTCATTTAGGCTAAATGTAATCATGGTGTCAGTGGCAGGTGTGGTGACATGGTACAACTCATCCAGGAAGATAACTCAGTTTACAGCAAAAACTCTGCCACAACAATAGTCACAAGACATTTTGCTGCATCTAAGAGCAAGAAAATTCTTTATAATTTCTGATGATTTATGCAGAATCTCCCTGTTGTCAATTCTCTAAAACATGCTGAACTTTAAAGCTTGACTTTTTTACACGTGTGCACTTTATTCACCATGTCTTAAACTTAATATCTAAGTTGTTATGTAATGTATAATTCTGGTAAACTCCAGCAGCTATAATGTTCTGCTGAAAGTACATATCAGAAAAGCATTAAAAAATTAATTATTTCTGTATTTGTCTGAATAACATAAATGTGAGTTCAACGACAAGGAACCCTCAGCATTTTCTGCAAAAATTTGGAAAAATGTGTGCAACTGTCAAACTGTTAAACTGCACAAGTATAAAAATATCACGTTTTATGAAAAATCACGTTTTCTGTTCTATTATTATGTATGTTTTAATTGCCATCTTTTATTCTTTATTTTATTTTATGTTATTGTTTACAAAAAGTCACTTTAGTTTTGGAATAATAAACTTAATTTTCACATTAGTATAAAAACATTTTACACTTACATATAAGCCGTTGGTCAGAAATAGGAAACAGAAACAGGTTAATTAAACACTTATTAGATTTATTAATAACTTCATTAAACAGTAAAAGAAACATCGTGATAAAATAATAAGCAGAAATGTAGTTTCTCCGTCTGTTTACATCTCTGTTAAAGTGGACCTTGGAATCACCCCTCTGTTTTGCTGAAGTGGTTTAGCCCTGGACCTGACAGCCAATGAGAAGAGACGCGACTGAAGCCGTCAGGAAGTGAAGTTACCCAAGAGGGACGTAAACCGATGTTGTTTACGTCTTAACCAAACAACGCGTACTTTACACGTTGTTGACACGTTGATAACGCGTCAAATGCGTGTGAAATTTCGACGCGTGAATGACACATAATTAACGCGTTGTTTACACGTTGTTTACACGTCGTTTACGCGTCATTTTTCGAGGCGAAGTTGACGCGTAATTGACGCGTTGTTAACGCGTTGTTTACACGTCATTAACGTGTCGATGTAACATGTAATTTTCACGAGTAAAAGACCCAGCAAGCCTTCCATACATCCTATCATTGCAAAACGCAATTCAGAGTCAGAGAGTCAGAGAGTCTTTATTGTCATTTGCACCTCATGTAGTACATGTGATGAAAACGAGATTATGTACACAGGGTCCCAGTTACATCTAACAACATATGCAAGAGAAACACAGTAATAACATCTAGGATCAACTAAGAGAGACGTCAGCTAGTAATACACTAAGCCCTAATGTAGTAGAAAAACATAATTGAAACAGCATTAAAACAGCAGCACGAACATGAGTCTTTATGAGCAGATGGTCACAGATGAACACAGCAACGAGAAACAGATCAGCATCAGCATGATGTGATATTTTGCAGTGTTTATTCTTATTATTTATTTATTCATGAGTCTCACAGCCTCAGGGTAGAAGCTGTTCCTCAGTCTAGTGGTTCTACATTTGATGCTCCTCAACCTCCGTCCTGAGGGGAGTGGTGCGAAGAGTGAATGTGCTGGGTGAGTGAGGTCTTTCATGATGCAGGTGGCTCTTTTCCTGCATCTGGAGGTGTAAATGTCTGTGATGGTGGGGAGACTGACTCCCACAGACTTCTGTGCAGCCTTCACCACTCTCTGTAGAGCTTTCCTCTCTGCAACTGTGCAGCCTCCATGCCACACATTGATGCTGGAGCACAGGATGCTCTCCACTGCACACCTGTAGAAGGAGTTGAGGACTGAGCTTCTCAGACCAGCTCGTCTCAGCCGTCTGAGGAAGTAGAGTCTCTGATGACCTTTCTTGATCAGGCTGGTGGTGTTGTTGCTCCAGCTGAGGTTATCATTCAAGTGTACACCCAGGTACTTGTAGCTGGAGACCACCTCCACCGCAGATCCACCTATGTACAGTGGGGTGTGGGTGTGTTTGTTCCTTCTGAAGTCCACAATCATCTCCTTCGTCTTCTTCACATTCATGTGAAGGTTGTTCTCTTTGCACCAGCTCTCCAGATGTTCCACCTCCTGTCTGTAGCTGGATTCATCATTGTCTGTGATGCATCCCACCACCGCTGTATCATCTGCAAACTTAACAATATGACAGCCTGGATGTGTGGCTGTACAATCATATGTGAGCAGAGTGAACAGAAGAGGGCTCAGCACACATCCTTGAGGAGAGCCAGTGCTGAGGGTTATGGTGGAGGAGGAGAAGTTGTGGATCTTCACGGACTGTGGTCTGTTTGTTAAGAAGTCTAGTACCCAGTTACAGATGGAGGGGCTTAGTCCAAGTGTAGATAGTTTATCTATCAGAGTTTGGGGGATCATGGTGTTGAAGGCAGATGTGAAGTCCACAAAGAGCAGCCGCACGTATGAGTCCTTTTGATCCAGGTGGGTGAGAGCAGTGTGGACCACAGAGGAGATGGCGTCCTCTGTTGATCGGTTCTCACGGTATGCATATTGATGGGGGTCCTCGCTGATGTTGACGGCCATCTTGATGTGGGACATGACCAGTTTCTCAAAACACTTGGCGACTATCGGGGTAAGAGCCACCGGTCTGTAGTCATTCAGACCAGTCACTGTGGAGCTCTTTGGAACTGGGATGATGGTGGCAGTTTTCAGGCAGGTGGGGACTGACTCCAGTGAAAGTGAGGTGTTGAAGACGTCAGCCAGCACCTCACAGAGTTGGTCCGCACATTCCTTCAGAACTTTCCCTGGGATGTTGTCTGGACCCGTAGCTTTATGAGGGTTGATCCTTCTGAGACTACCTCTCACTTCTGCTGCGGTCACTCTGAGGTGCTCTTCATCTGGTGATGAGGTGAGTCTGGTGCCAGCTGGTCTGTTTGGATCTTCAAAACGTGCATAAATCTTATTGAGGGCATCAGGCAGAGATGGATCCCTTGGGCATTTTTTGCTCTTTCCCTTGTAATCTGTCAAGCATTTGATCCCCTGCCACATGCTCCGTGGGTCATGTGAGGTGAATTGACCCTCGATCCTCTGAGCATATGCGGCTTTGGCTTTTTTAATGCCATTCTTCAGTTCATACCTGCACTTTCTCAGCTCCTCAGAGTCTTCAGACTTGAATGCATTGTCTCTAGCTGCCAGCAGGGTGCGGACTTCCTTATTTATCCAAGGTTTTTGATTTGGATAACATTTGATATATTTTCTTATGGTTACATTTTCAGCGCATGTACTGATGTAACCCAGGACCGAGGATGCATACAGCTCCAGGTCAATTGAGCTCCCCACGGTGGCTGCTTCTTTGAAGACAGACCAGTTTGTGTTTTCAAAGCAGTCTCTCAGCATGGGGGTACAATCTTGACGCCACATCATGATCACTCTTTGTTCCGGCCTGTAACGCCTGAGTGGGGGGAGCTGTTTTGGGACCAATAGCAGGGAGGTATGGTCGGAAGCTCCGAGCGATGGGCGTGGCTTCGCTGTGTACGCCCCCTTCACATTCGTGAAGACCTGGTCCAACGTATTGTTTCCTCGTGTTGCTGTGAAGACGTTCCGATTAAAGTTTGGAAGAGAGACCTGTAGATTCACGTGATTGAAGTCCCCGGAAACAATGAAAAGCCCCTCAGGATATTTACACTGCAGCGTGGTGAGTAGCTCATGAATTTCTTCCTGGGCTTCCTTAGCATTAGCATCGGGTGCTATGTAAACATTGCTTATTATTATCGCTGAATAGTCGCGGGGCAGATAATGTGGCCTGCATCTTACTGTTAGAAGCTCCACAGCAGCTGAGCTGATCCTGCTGATAGCGGCACAGTTCGTGCACCAGTCTTTGTCCACGTAAATACAAACGCCACCGCCTCGTGTCTTCCCCGTAGTCACGGTGCACCGATCCGTTCTGAAAAAGAGCTTGTCGTCCAGCTCATAAACGGAGTCAGGAGTATCCTGATTGATCCACGTTTCAGTGAGGCAAAGCACCGAGCATCTTCTCATCTCCTCCGACGTGGTTACTCTCAATCGAAGCTCATCCATCTTGTTATCCAACGAGCGCACGTTGGACAGGAAAATAGCCGGCAGCGGGGGTCTCCCGGTTTTAGCGTCTGCTCGCAGTCTCGTCATAATTCCTGCTCTACATCCACGTTTTATTTCTCGAGAGCATCTTTTCCTCTTTTTTCCTCCGGAGCGCATCTGCTTCCAGAAAGATGTTCGTAGCAGTTTCAATCTTCCGAGCTGTGATTTGAGTTTGTCGCTAATATCAGCTGTGCCTTGTGGTAAATCCGCTCCAATTCTTAACAGCTCAGTTCGGCTATAATTCACCCGCAAAAAACGCGCAGAGTCAGGTACAAAAACACTACTAAAATTACTAAAATTACTAGAAACTGGGGGAGCCCATGAAGCTGCGGCTGGTCTGAGCGCGGCCATCTTGCCATTTAAAGTAACTAATAAAAATAAAACAATTAGTATCAGCATTTATTCCACAGTATTGCAGCAGTGTGGCTGCATGACCTGTCTTGTATTACACCTGATGTTTAAACTAACAGCCAGGCTCGGTGATGGAGGACTTTAAGGCTTTGGCTGAGCTCTGTCTGTGCTATCTAAAAAAGCTAAGTCTGGTCCTCTGGACATTAAAAAAAAAAAACTGTAGAAACGTTTGTACAGTTGTTGTTTTTTGTTGTTGCTTTGTTTTGTTTTTTGAATGTCCAGAGGACCACACTTAGCTTTTTTAAAATTTTCTACCTGGATTATTGAGCATGCATCAGGGTATCTGTCTGTGCTAATTTAAGATAAATAAGATTGTGTTCCACCTCTTTTAATAAAACGTGCCCAACGTAAGTACTGTGTAGATACTAAACCTCAGAGCTTTTCAGGTTGTTTTCAGCTTGTTCATTGCTTCACCGTAATGTGCTGAAATAAACTAGCTAAATATGCTAGTAGAAGTAATCTGCACAGGCACTTCTTCACGTCGCCCCCCATCCCTCCCTCGTCTGCAGCGGAATGATGATTTTTTTCTCTCTCTCTAAAATAAACTAAAACATTTAGCCCTGGCAAACTGTTTTGGTTTCATATTTGATAAGTCACAAACTAAAATAAACAACAAGGGTTAATTTTGTTTAAGTTACTTTAGTTAGTAAGGTATTATTAAGTCTCAAACATATATGAACTTTCTTGTCTCAAACATATATAAAAAAATCCATCTGTTATTTCAACTGAAACTGTCTGAACAAAATACTGAACAAAATTCAACACAAAAAGTAAATTACAAGTGCAGTAGTCCACCCCCAAAAATAAAAAATGTATGTTTTGTGAATGTTTGATATACCGCTGTGTCTGCTTGATTGAACTCAGCCATGCTCCTTGATGTGATGACAATTTCAGGATAGGAATCTGAGATATCATCCACTTCTGTAAAAATAAACAACTGATCATATAGATACTGTGGATGCATCTTTCAGTAGATTGAAACAAGTTAAAATATTTTATTTAATGTTTACATCCACTCACCTCATTTAAAATGTGTTTTACGGCAAATAAACAATGTAATTCTGGAATATTGCCTTCCTGGTTCCCTTTTATAATCAGCCAGTTTGAATGGTCTTTCTGATCCAGGCACAGGGACTACCTTTGAGCAGTCTGGATACAACAGGATGTACGGTCCTTGTATGTCCTTGTTAAACCTTCTCATTTTCTGGACACCTTGTTGCAGTATCTCAGGTGCTCCTACCTCTGGGTCTAAAAATAACTGGACCATTTCCCCTCTTAGAGCTTTTAAACCAGTCCCACTTGGCACCATCAATCCAATGTTTATCTATGACAAAGATAAGAGCAATTTAACGTATAAGAGGTAAAAAAAATAAACACGATACATACATACGGTATGTGTTTCTCTATGGTCTAATTTGTGCCACTACAGTTTCACAGTCAGCGAGTCAGGTCAGTACTGTGTTACCTGTACAGCTTCTTACCTGCACGTGTTTTCCTCTCGGACCGTAGTTAAAATCCTGACGCTCTTTGGACTTGGAGCTTCGGTACTCTTTGAAAAATTTATATGATAGGCCAGGTTGTTCTGCTGAAATTAAAAAAGATCGGTCTCAAAAATCAAAATGAGGTAACCAATAGCGCTAATAATTTTTATTCACAGGCTAATTAAAAATGCTAACATTACACTGCACTTACGGTACTTTGTTTAGCATTGTCCGGTTGTTTAGATGTCCCCTCTCCTGCATCCATCTGCTCTGTGCCATTTAAAAACTCCAAGGATCGACCGCACGAAAAATAAACCGCGTTAATATACTTATAGGTGTCCCACAGAACGGGCAAAACACGACTCGACTGTTGTCCATCTTGGGTCGAAATGACAGCTTCTGTCATCACTTCCGGGTCATCACTTCCGGGTCAGCCTCGGAGTTAAGACATTCCCTTTCCGTGTGATTCTCTTGTTTGTTAAAGTGTTTCAGAATTTGTTAATGTGTTTCAGAATTTGTTAAAGTGTTTCAGAATTTGTTAAAGTGTTTCAGGACTTTGTTAAAGTGTTTTGCCTCGTTTGTTAATTTGTTTCAGAATTTGTTCAGACTTTGTTAAAGTGTTTTGCCTCGTTTGTTAATTTGTTTCAGACTTTGTTAATTTGTTTCAGACTTTGTTAATTTGTTTCAGACTTTGTTAATTTGTTTCAGACTTTGTTAATTTGTTTCAGGACTTTGTTAAAGTGTTTCAGAATTTGTTAAAGTGTTTCAGAATTTGTTAAAGTGTTTTGCCTCGTTTGATAATTTGTTTCAGACTTTGTTAAAGGGGACCACACATGTAAAATTCACTTTTTAATGTTTTTTTTAACTCAACTTTGGGTATGTACTTCATAAAAAAACAGTCCTAAGGCCAAAGAAATGCACCCAGTGGTTTATTTACTCTAAGTAGATTTATTTGTCTGTGATAAAACGGTTCGTTTCTCACTTCCTGCGGTTTGTGACGTCACAAACCGCAGCCAATCTGCCACAACCCACCCCAACATGAGTCCAGCCCCTCACCTAGCAACCCCTGGTTAGGCTCAACCCACTTCTGTATTAAACACATGACTGTTGTTTTTCATGATTTCATCTCATCTTTTGTTTATATGTTCTTAATTTCATGTGTACAGCACTTTGTTGCAGCTGTGGTTTTTTTTAAATGGCTTTATAAATAAAGTATAATTGTTATTTTTATGTTTTAGTTCAATTTTTAGTGTATTTGCGATCGCTCCCAACGCGCAGCCGGCAAAAATTAAACGAGCGGACCCCCGGCGTAGGGACCGGCGGCAACGGGACACTGCTTCTGGCGCGATGGAGCGGAGCTTCAACTGTACAGCCTCGCTGCAGCGCAGCCTCGCAGCAGCGAGGACCTTCTCCATACGGATTAATTTACGGGAGACACTTGGTGAACTTTGTGTGTGTCTTGACTGGAACAGCGATAACTCCCAAAATCGCCGCGTGCAACGAGCGGAGCTGGCGAACACCGGAAGAGGAACAAGCTAACATTAGCATCGGATTTGGGTGGTCTCATGCTAAAAGGAGCAGCAAATTGCGGCGCGCTCAGACGGGTTTCGGTAAGTTATCTTAAGCTAGCACTAACAGTAAGTCAAATGAGTAATAAAAAAAGAGCTAATTTTAAAACAACAACACATTACAGATACTGGCTGTTGCAGAGGGCGTAAACAGATCGTTGAAGGGCGTGGACTTCAGAACTTGTATCAGAAACCGGTCGTTCAAAACGAAAGTTAAAAATGGCAGAATTAAAAAGGGTATAATTAATTATCTAAGAATTATTTTGTGTATTAAAATGAATTAATATTGTCAAGATAGCACACAGACATAACATAAAAATTTTAAAGACCTATATGTGGTCCCCTTTAATTTGTTTCAGACTTTGTTAATTTGTTTCAGGACTTTGTTAAAGTGTTTCAGAATGTGTTAAAGTGTTTCAGAATTTGTTAATTTGTTTCAGAACTTTGTTAAAGTGTTTCACCTTATTTGTTAATGTGTTTTGCACCTCAGGGCCACCGTACAAAAGGGTGCGGGATGGACACAAGAACGTTTGAGGTGGCGACAGAACGGACGAAGCTGGAGTTCCAGCGGTCGCCACAACAAGGCCGGAGTGGTGCTAAGCTGTGAGGGCCTTAACGCCGCTTGCAGCTTTAATTATTATTATAATCTTATTAACTCCTTTTTTAACCTCTTTGTGTTTTATTTCCAGTTTGGGACAGAGATAGCAGCAGAGTTTTCTTCCTCTTTAGGGAAATCCACCAGAGATCACCTCCAGTTAAGAAGTCTGTGATGACTGAACTCTGAACTTTTCCAGGGACCTGTCCCACCTGTGGGAGCAGGTCCAAGAGGTTGTGAGTAATGAGACCAAATACAGCCACACTGTAAAATTAGCAAAGTGCTACCTCTCTATTCTTTTTACTGTTGTTAGTGAGCAGTTTTCTCCACCGCTGGAGATATTCACTGCAACTAGATCTGTGCTTTAGAAAATGTGGACAAGTTGGTCTTTTTGACCAAAAAAATTAAAACTTGATTAGTTAAGTAGATTGTAAACAGTCAGTTGCTGCTTATTGTTCTGGTTCTGACTGTTAATGTATTTACAGTATTAAGATTTTTATTATTGTTAGTATAGTTTATTTATTGTAAAGAGTGCTGTTTATTTAAAATGTCATCCAAATGGGTTGCTTTTATTTATTTGTATACAAACGTATTGTTTACTTGACATATTTTCAAAATAAACATTTTGTAAGTCTTTATTTTGGCTTCTTTTTGTACTGAAAATGTATCGAACCAAGCCCTCCTTGAAACTGTACTGAACCAAAATGTGATTTTAGCATACCGTTACACCCCTATTTGTTACTGTCTCTTTTTGTCTAGTCTACAAAAATATGCTGAACATCTTTACCCCCCTTCTGTCCATTTTGCTTTTGACAGGATGTAGGCTTCTTTGGCTTTGTTGATGTAAATATTGTCTAGTTAGGAGTGTAGGAGGATCAATTGTAATTGTCATCTTCGTTTAGTAAAGCTTTTTTTTACAAATGTCATGAATTTCTCTTACAATGTCAGCTTCTCTTTGTTTGCTGAGTTGACTTGAAATTTGACAAATTAAATTTAAATTTGAGAATTATATTTCAAGTGATCCCATTTCACTCTATAATTTGATAGTGATGAGCAGTGGTGTCAAAAGTATTCACATTCATTACTCAAGTAGAAGTATAGATACTGGGATTTAAAATTACTTCTGTAGAAGTAGAAGTATCAACTCTAGCTTTTTACTCAAGTAAAAGTAAAAAAGTACTGGTTTCAAAACTACTTAAAAGTATAAAAGTAAAAGTAGCGTAAGAAAAAGCAACAACAAAGACAAATGCTTAGGCTGCACCACACATACTATTGTATACAACCCCACCTCCCCCACAAAAATCATTTTTTTAGACTAGATTATATTATATTGTTAATGTTGAAAAACTAGGGGTGCACTAAGCTACCTGTCTTAACTGCATATATGCCCATTGAAAATAGACACATTTAAATGCAAATTTAAATATATTAAAATAACCATACTGTATAGGGGTATTATTGAGCATTTGCCTGCAGTGTGAACGTAGTCTATGAAGTAAAACTTTGTTAAGTTCAGTGAAAACTCTGACAGAAAGAAAATATGTTTTAAATCTGAATAAAAAAGAGAAATAATGTTAGCAAGCAAACCCAGAGCATGTAGCTAGTTCCATGGCTAGTACCTCCTAACCATAGAAAACATTATACAACATTAGTATGTTACTAGGTCACTAGAAGTCAGTAATCAACTGATAAAAAAAAAAAAACTTTCAGCTTACCTCAATATTAGGCATGTAACGAGATCTCGTTGTACGAGATCTCGCGATATTAAACTCCCGCGATATCTCTCGTTGAGAGGTAACGTTGTCTCGCGAGACGCTAATGCTAGCGCTAGCAGAGCCCCTAGCAAGTCAGCGTCACGGACAGCATGGCTTCGCCGGATGAAGTTGCTATAGAAGACGCCCCAACTACTGATGGAGGGTCCCGGTGCCGCAGACGCCTCTACATTGATGGAGGGTCCCGACGCTGCCCCGGATGTAAAGACACCGCGTAAACACCGGTGTGACCGGTGTTGCCAGATAGAGTCCCACCCACCCAAAGCACTCTTTACCCGCAAAAGTCAGAAGGAAAATCGCGGTGAACCGCCCAATCTGGCAACACTGGTGAGTGACGACGGCTGCTGATGCGGATATTTATGTTCAATTTTTGGAAAGTCCTGCGTGAATATCTATATTCTACAAAAAAAAAACGGCAAAATGAAAGAAAAGTAACGAGGCTATTTTTAAAAAGTAAGGAGTAGAAAGTACCAGTAATTGCGTGAAAATGTAAGAAGTAGAAGTATAAAGTAGGCTGAAAAATAATTACTTTACTAAAGTATAGATAACTAAAATTTGTACTTAAGTAAAGTAACGAAGTATTTATACTTCGTTACTTGACACCTCTGGTGATGAGTCTTTGTTTAAATCAACGATTGTTTTTTTCATGTCCTGACAAAAGTGGTCATGATTAAGGAGATTCAAACTGAATTGTCCAAATCCTTTGGTGCGCCTTTGTGCATTTGTAGGAGTTAAAGTGAGTTTATTAATACAGTGATCAGTAAGTGGTGCAGCAGAGTTAGTAGAGTTAACTTCTAGGCCATGTGTAATATCTAATACAAGCCAAAAGTTTAGTCTAGATTTAATTGTTCCATCTGGTTTTAAACCAGTTAAAAATGTGTGCCTCTGGATGTAAAGTGTGCCATGTATCATTCAACTTGAAGTCATTACAAAATTCAAACAAAATGGAGTTGTAATGATGATTTTGCATCTTTGATGGACATCTATCAAGCCTTTGGTTCATTACTATATAATGGTCTCCTCCAAAAATAATTTCACAGTTTACATATATTTGAGACAGGCCTTTTAAAGCATTGCTCAATTCTGTAAAGTTTTTTTGTGTGTGTGTGTGATCGTTGTAACTATATACAGTATTACTGTATTATAAAACAAACCTCTAAATATGCATCATTCACCACCAAAAGTTTACACTATAATTTGTTATAAATAAGCAAAATCAGTTGTTTTTATTGGTAACAATTACAAGTTGTTAGTTTACTTTCAGACATTGACGAGTACAATTGAGGCAGTTTGTCTCACAATGGCTATGGATGGATATAAATTCAAACTTAGTTCATGTGAACACTACATGCTCTCTTCAATATTTAATTTATTTTTGTGCATTACTGATGAAACAGCTTGACAAATCTCAGGAAAAATCATGTAATATTAGATCATTTTCCTTGATAAATGACCAAATATAATATTTTGTCTCATTTGTTTAACTGGGTTCTCTTTATCTACTTTTAGGACTTGTGTGAAAATCTGATGATGTTTTAGGTCATTTTTATGCAGAAATTTATAAAGTTTTAAAGGCTTCACAAACTTTCAAGCATCGCTGTATGTGTGAATTTAAAGTTATAATTGTGCCTGATGTTCACGTTTTCTGTGGTCCCTGCAGATGTTCAGCAGATGGTTCTGATTAAAGAAGCTCCTGAAGTACAGATGCTTGGGATGGATCAACAGGATCCAGAGACCCTCAACATAAAGGAGGAAGATGAGGAACTGTGGACCAGTCAAGAGGGAGAGCAGTTTTGTGTGAAAACAGAGACTGATGACCCCGGGTTTGCATTCACTGCTGTTCCTTTGAAGAGTGAGGAAGATGAAGAGAAACATCTATTTTTACAGCTTCATCAGCACCAAGTAAAAGAGGAAGATCTTCCAACCAGCAGTTCAGCTGACCAGATGAAAGCATCAACTGGTGGAGAGGACTGTGGAGGAGCAGAGACTACCAGGAACCCAGATCTAAATACTTATGGAGATGATTGCAGCTCTTCAGAGACTGAAGTCAGTGAGGATGATGAAGGTGATGATGTGAATGACTCTGACTCTCAGCTAAAAGACTTATCAGACTCTGGGTCAGAACCTGAAGACGGTGACAAAGACTGGAAGAAGAGCAGAGCTCCTGAGTCAGGCGTAAACACTGTCAACAAATCTTGCAGCTTCACTGAGCACGGGAAACAATTTCACAAGACAAGTCAGTCAGTGACGTCTTCAAGTTGTTTGGTTGTCAAGGAATGTGTTGAAGTGAAGAAAACTGGAGGCTCAGTCAAGAAAAGACAGTCAAGACAGACCTCATTTAGTTGTAAAGACTGTGGAAAAAGATTTAACAGAAAGGGTAATCTAAACACACACATGATAGTTCACACAGGACAGAAAGCATTTGCTTGTGATCTTTGTGGACAAAGGTTTGGACAGAAGTCAAATTTAAACACACACATGATAGTTCACACAGGACAGAAAGCATTTGTTTGTGATCTTTGTGGACAAAGGTTTGGACAGAAGTCACATTTAAACACACACATGATAGTTCACACAGGACAGAAAGCATTTGTTTGTGATCTTTGTGGACAAAGGTTTGGACAGAAGTCAAATTTAAACAAACACATGATAGTTCACACAGGACAGAAAGCATTTGTTTGTGATCTTTGTGGACAAAGGTTTGGACGGAAGTCAACTTTAAACACACACATGATAGTTCACACAGGACAGAAAGCATTTGTTTGTGATCTTTGTGGACAAAGGTTTGGACGGAAGTCACATTTAAACACACACATGATAGTTCACACAGGACAGAAAGCATTTGTTTGTGATCTTTGTGGACAAAGGTTTGGACAGAAGTCAAATTTAAACACACACATGATAGTTCACACAGGACAGAAAGCATTTGTTTGTGATCTTTGTGGACACAGGTCTGGATGTAAGTCAGATTTAAACAAACACATGATAGTTCACACAGGACAGAAAGCATTTGCTTGTGATCTTTGTGGACACAGGTTTGGATGTAAGTCAGATTTAAACAAACACATGATAGTTCACACAGGACAGAAAGCATTTGTTTGTGATCTTTGTGGACAAAGGTTTGGACAGAAGTCAAATTTAAACAAACACATGATAGTTCACACAGGACAGAAAGCATTTGTTTGTGATCTTTGTGGACAAAGGTTTGGACGGAAGTCAAATTTAAACACACACATGATAGTTCACACAGGACAGAAAGCATTTGTTTGTGATCTTTGTGGACACAGGTTTGGACAGAAGTCACATTTAAACAAACACATGATAGTTCACACAGGACAGAAAGCATTTGCTTGTGATCTTTGTGGACAAAGGTTTGGACAGAAGTCACATTTAAACAAACACATGATAGTTCACACAGGACAGAAAGCATTTCTTTGCGATCTTTGTGGACAAAGGTTTGGACAGAAGTCAACTTTAAACAAACACATGAGGATCCACATCGGAGAAAAGCAGTTTAACTGAATATTAACCTTTTGTTTTGTCTTTTTTTAATCTCATATAAAATAACGCATTCCTTTCAGTAATGTTTTTTCCTTGTACCTTTATTACCAAACGTTTGATTTTTATTTATTTATTTTTTACTCAAATTTATTCATTTTTAAACAATAACACAAAACTACAGTATATAACAAAGTGAGTTTATACAACACAAATAAAATGAAGGGTAGCAGTAAGAAGAAAAAAATCTTATTTTATTTGCCCCCTCTTACAATCATTCAAATCTAACAACAATCATCTTTAAGTAACTTAAAGATGAACTCCCCACCCTCCTCCCCCGAAGCAGTTTCAAATTCTCCCTCAAAATAGGCGTGTCGAGAGACGAGGGGTGGAGGTAGAGTTGTGCTTTTGTTCACACCTCCACCAGCAACAACCTAAAACAAATTAAACCTCTAGCCAACAATATACACCAAGCAACAACAAAGAATAAACATGTACTGTAGATGTATTTATCTATTCCATCCAAAACCAAAGGCTTAAAAAAAGGGGGAAAAAAGAAAGAAAAAAAAGCTTTTCAGGAGTGAAATGTAGCACTTCCATATAAGGTATGAACCTTCTCATCTCTGCAGGGGATTGGCTCTGCTTGAACCACCTGTGTGACATCACACATGAGCAGACATGTCACACATGAGCATTTGGACAAATAAGAAAATTAAGGTGTAATCCACCAGTTCAACCTATAGAACTACCGTAAACACGTTTTTAGACCAAATATTGCCGATTTACACAGATACGCACAATTATGTGAGAATAAACACAGCCATAGTGCTAGATAACTTTTTAAACACATTCTAGGGAGTTTATCAGCTAAAAAAAGTTAATGTTGGGTTTAGGTCCACTTTAAAAAAAAAAAAAAAAAAATTCACCATAATTATCTAACTACAAAGCAACATACATAACAGTATTTCATTTATATTTTTGCATTAGTCCAGTTTTGATCAATTATTGATTAAATCAGTTTGCAATTTCATTGTCATCATGAATTTCAACATTATCCTTTAAAAAATGTTGTGAAATACCAGTCTTTGACCTATGATTCTTTAAAACATAATTGATTACTCGTCATGTAGCTTTCATATCACCATTACCTTTTTAAATAAACCACTATAATATTACACTAGGTGGTGCTTTGATTTTTAATATGAGAGCTTGTAAAAATCTAGTTAACTTACACCAAAAGAGGTACATCTTTCAATAGTTAGTCACTGAGGAGTCCCGTCTCAACGGTGGACGACAGGTGCAAACAAGCTACACACAGCTAAATGCACAGCAAACAGTTAAAACGTGCTGCAAACACATGAATAATCCTAACTCCTAAACAAAAAACAAATGAAACAGAAAAAAACTTCAATCACAGAAAATAGATGAAGAAACACAATAAAAAAAAATAAAACATGCTGCAAATACCAAAAACACCAAAACAACTGAAAATAAGATGTGCTAAAAACAAACAAACAAACAAAAAACAGAAGTACCGTATTTTCCGTTGTATAGATCGCACCTGTGTATAGGTCACATTGTCCAATTATTATCAATAAATTGGAAAAAATCTAGAAATAGGTCACACCGGTGTATAGGTCGCACCTACGTCACCGCCGATGTAACGCGTCATCCACCACTGACGTGCCGCGTCACCGAAGAGTCAACCCGGAAATGTCGACCGAGTGTTTAGCTCTGCTGCAAGGAGCGCACAGCAAGGCTTTAAGAAGATTACCACTTTAAAACAATTATTTGTTCGATAAAAATTATAGCAAATATGTGTCTGAGCTGAACCTTTCCTTAATGAATGAACGTAATTGTGAAATGAGCTGGATTTAAAAATTTGTTTCGCTAGCTACCGGAACATCTGATGAAAACAAAACGAGCACGCGCAGCACCAGAAATGCAGCGAACAAGCCTGCATGAATTGGTACGGTATTTTAATTTGAGCAGGATAAAGACCTAAAAAATATATTTGTTAGCTGACTTTTTTTAAGACTGTGTCTCAGTTTAATTTTGGTTAATAAATGATTACAAATCAGCTTATTTCAAAATGTAAATACCACCAACATCATTAAAATTAAACTACAGAAACTCCTAAAAATATTATGTTGGCTGCCTTTTTTGTAAGACTGTGTCTCAGTTTAATTTTTGTTAATTAATGATTATAAATCAGCTTATTTCAGCACGTAAATAACCAAGTTGGTGAGCTGCCCAGAGTTGCAGCTGAAGGTGAGCTGCCCATAGTTGCAGCTGAAGATGAGCTGTCCAGATTTGCAGCTGATGGTGATCTGCTCAGAGTTGCAGCTGAAGGTGATCTCCTCAGAGTTGCAGCTGAAAGTGAGCTGCCCAGAGTTGCAGCTGAAAGTGATCTGCCCAGAGTTGCAGCTGAAGGTGAGCTGTCCAGATTTGCAGCTGAAGGTGAGCTGTCCAGATTTGCAGCTGAAGGTGAGCTGCCCAGAGTTGCAGCTGAAGGTGAGCTGCCCAGAGTTGCAGCTGAAGGTGAGCTGCCCAGAGTTGCAGCTGAAGGTGATCTGCCCAGAGTTGCAGCTGAAGGTGATCTGCTCAGAGTTGCAGCTGAAGGTGATCTGCTCAGAGTTGCAGCTGAAGGTGATCTGCTCAGAGCTGCAGTTGCTGTGGAAACCAGTGCAGGAGAGCTGGGAGCTGCA
>JBBPBX010016378.1:0-10319 GCA_038048925.1 Garcialebias charrua
CAAAAAATAGACCTTTTATTGAAACTATCACAAAAATTACATTAAACATTTGTATCGATATTAGCTCTGATTTAATAACTACGTTGACAAGAATTCAAATTAAAACAAACAGACAGTTGGACCTTTCTGTTGGCACATTACTTAAAGTTTACCATGATGAAAACAAACATATTAAATAGCTTATGAAAAATAAGAAATAGGAGGAAGGAGTTCTGGAGCTAAGTTAAGCTAAAGTTGTTTACTTTGAACCAGACTAGGTGACACCGTTTCCCCCACACGAGCAGATTGCTGGGCTCCCGCACGTTCAAACACACCACGGCTCTTTACCTGTTGGAGGTTCGTCTCTTGGAGACAAGAGTGGAGAAGTTTGTGGACACACACGTGGATGGGTTTGTCCAGTGGCCGTCCAGTTGGACTTCAGCGTGAGTGTGCTGATTCACGATACGAGGAACTCGCCTCCCTCGGCAGGGACCAACGGTCGAGCGCACAGACTGACTTTTCAAAATAAAACTTTAGAAAACAAATTCTTCCAGAACAGTGACAGGATCACAGTAAGGCTTTGCTATGATCCTAGCGGAGACGTGGGTCGTTGACATATGACCGGGCCGACTCCAGCTTTCCCAGGGAAGAGAAAACAGTTGCAAGTAGTTCTCCTCCAAAAACTAACTTCCAAATAGGAAGTGCCCATTATATGGGGGAGGTGGGGTCTCCCCACCTCCTCAACGGCTACAGGCTGGTTAACAAAATAAAAGATGGAAGTATGATCCCATAGGCAGAAAAGACTCTTGACGGACAGCAGGAAAACTGTTTACATAAACAGCCAGGTGGCCTGCTTGTGAGCACAGAAAAATGTTATGGCTAACTTCATAGACAACACAAGAGAAGGGAGAGAACAGCTCTTACCCTGACTTCTGCCTTAGCGACAGAGTCTGCTTATTTTGCAGAAATAAAACCAGCAGAAGGTCATAGCTCATGAAAGTAACAGATCATCATTAATAATGACAAAAATATACTGTAGATCAATTCTGAATTAACACACATTAAAGAGAAAGTTCAATCTGATTAATTAGTGTCCATTAATTCATAATAATTGTAAAAATATATAAGTGTCCATCTGTCTCCTTGAGGGCTTCAAGAAGGTGTAACCCTTAGAGTTTCAGAGAGATGTGGAGAGGTGTACTTGAAGGTCAAGACAAAGGCCTATATCACTACAGAAGGATAAAGATCCTACTGCTTGCGAGTCTTATAGACCCCTTTCACTCTTGAATGTGGATTTTAAGATTTTGTCCAAAATACTCGCAACTCGGCTTGAGACAGTTCTCCCTCTAATTATCTCACAAGAACAAAATGGATTCATCAAAGGTCGCCAGTTGTTTTTTAATACCCGTACAATATTGAACACAATTTTTTCAACTCATTCCCCCAAGTCTCCTGAAGTAATCATTTCTCTTGACGCCGAGAAAGCTTTTGATCGAGTAGAATGGGAGTATCTCTTTGCCGCTCTTAATAGGTTTGGTTTTGGAGAGAGGTTTGTGTCCTGGATCAAACTACTTTATACATCTCCTCAAGCATGTATTCTTACTAATTCCATCCAATCGGACTATTTTTCGGTGGGGCGTGGTACTAGACAGGGTTGCCCTCTTTCCCCCCTCTTGTTTGCGTTAGCCATTGAGCCTCTTTCTGTTGCCCTAAGATCCCTTTCTTCTTTTCACGGAATCATCCGCTCTGGCGTCGAGCTTAAACTGTCCTTATATGCAGATGACCTTCTCCTGTATGTTTCTGACCCATTATGTAGCCTTCCCCCAATTTTAAATACTCTGGAAAAATTTGGATCGTATTCCGGCTATAAAATTAATTCACTTAAAACCGAATGCTACCCAGTGAATTCATTAGCTTTAAAGCTTAAGCCTTCTGATATCCCTTTTAGGCTCAGTCCCTCGGGGTTTAGATATTTGGGAATTAATATTGCACGTACTCTGCCCTCGATGTTTTCTCAGAATTATACCCCACTAGTCTCCCAAATTGCATCAGACCTTCAGAGGTGGAACTCTCTCCCTCTTTCACTAATAGGCAGGATTAATATTATCAAAATGAATGTGCTACCTAGACTTCTGTTTTTATATCAAAACATCCCTCTGTTTTTGCCCAAACAGTTCTTCAGGTCCCTGGATCAGATGGTCTCTTCCTTTTTGTGGAATGGAAAGGCCCCCAGAATGAGACTTTCTTTATTACAACAGTTCACCACAAATGGTGGTCTTTCTCTACCCAATTTTACAATGTATTACTGGTCCTCGCATATTCATAAACTGAATTATTGGTTAAATTCACCGGATCTGATTTGGTGCAAACTTGAAGTTCAATCGATTTCTGCATCTTTTTCACCTGCCTCAATTATTTATTCATCATTACCAATTAAACTATCCTCTGTTACTACAAATCCTATAGTGCTTTCCACACTCAGGATCTGGTCACAATTTAGGTCCCATTTTAAATTTGTATTACCATCTAATAAAATGCCGTTATTAAAGAATCACATTTTCTCTCCAGCATCTACTAATGCTGCCTATAGAATTTGGCATGAGAGAGGTATTAG
This sequence comes from Garcialebias charrua, assembly GCA_038048925.1. Lineage (NCBI taxonomy): Eukaryota > Metazoa > Chordata > Actinopteri > Cyprinodontiformes > Rivulidae > Garcialebias > Garcialebias charrua. The sequence goes on from JBBPBX010016378.1 coordinate 2,594, forward strand.
AACAATGAGAGACCTTTACGAAGATGGTTTGTTCCTTAGTTTTTCAGAATTGTCTTCTAAATTTAATCTACCCACTTCACATTTGTTTCTTTATTTCCAAATTAGACATTGCGTTTCATCACGGTTTCCAAATTTTCCAACTTTGCCTAATGACCCACCATGGGTCGAATTCCTAGCTTTGAAGCCTAATCTGAAATCTCCTCTTTCTATTATTTATGGAAAACTTATGGCAATTGAGGCCGACTCATCAGGTAAAACCAGAACTGCATGGGAACGGGAATTGGGTGTTGAACTGTCAGAGTCATGGTGGGATAAAGTTATTCTCAGCATACGCCAGAGTACACCATGTGCCAGACTACAATTAATACAGTTTAAAGTAATAAATAGAGTACATTTTTCAAAGTCCCGTCTATCAAAAATTTTCCCTTCAATTTCAGATCAATGTGATAGATGTCAGGCCTCACCTTGCAACTTAAGTCATATGTTCTTCTTTTGCCCAAAATTACAAGGGTTCTGGAAATACTTCTTCTCCATACTCTCAGGAGTTTTTAAGATCCAGATTCAGAATGATCCACTTATTGCCATTTTTGGAGTTCCAGGGACCACACTTAACCTATCCCGCCAGCAGAGGGAGGTCCTAGCCTTCTGTTCTCTCCTTGCCAGGCGCTGTATTTTGCTCGCGTGGAAATCTCCCACACCTCCATCCACATCGCAATGGCTTAACACCGTAAGATCATTCTTGAAAATAGAAAAAATTTCATTAACAGTGAAAGGTAGTTCTGAAAAATTTACTTATAAATGGGCACCCTTTGTGTCATATGTAAAATCTTTGCCTTCACAACATACAGACTGATACCCTGATTCATGCTCAATGCACAGACTGATGGGACTAACTCATCACACTACCATGTGACTTAACTCTGAAGAATAAATGAATGGGTAAAACACTCGTTTCCTTTTAGTTTTTTGATGCCGTCCTATCCCCCCTCCTCCCCCCCCTTTTTTTTATTTTTAATTTATTTTATTTTTTATTTTATTTTTTATTTTATTTTTATTTTATTTTTTTTTATTTTTTTATTTATTTTTTATTATTTTTTCTCTCATTTCGTCTTGTTTTTGGTTAGGTTAGTGGGGTGTGATATGTTTGGTTGTGGGAGGGGGGAGGGAGGGGAGGGGAGAAAAGGGGAGAAAAAAAATTATTTGGAGAAGTCATGTAAGTTTCGTAAAATATATGTATTGTTAATTGTTGTATGTTCTCCTGATAAATAAAAAAATAAAATAAATAAATAAATAAAAAAATCCAATGTTTATCGTGCAGGCATGACAGGTTTTGCTAATCAGAACAAGGTCAGGTTTCACAATAAACCCTGTGAAACTCAGAACACTTGAGGAACTAGTAAAATTAAGTTTAAGATGTTAAAATAGGAATTATAAACAAAGATTTTTAAATACCTCTAACAGATGACTGTCAAATTTACTTCCCATATAAGGGCTAAGACTTTTGCTTTGGTCCGCAGGCTGGAGCGCGAGCGCTGCGCGTGCACATCAGCCGTGCGGCGAAATGCGTTCACAGTGTTGCCTCTGTGTTTATGGTTGATGCACGGTGGTGCATGGCAAAGTGCTGTTCTTTTACGGACCAGCAGGAGGCAGTACCCTCTAAAACCTGTGCATATGTTGCAAGAAAGGCGTAGAAGAAGAAATCTACCGTAGAAGAAGAACTGTTTGAAATCACACAACAAAAACAAATAGCTTTCCGCTCGCGTGCTGAACTGTTGTCTTTATTTGCGGCTTTAATGCATGGAGTCAGCGGAGGAGAAAGCGATCACGTGACTTTTGGCGAAAAAACAAAAGAAAAGTCCGACTCCAGATCAGGAATGAAGGAGAATTTAATACATTTTGTGTCACAAAACATTCCTCCATGCGTCGCGACTCCGTCTCTACGACCACAGCGGCGCAAACAGCTGCAGGCTCCGGCGTGAAGAGGGTGAAGGCTGTCGGTGGGGACCTGTCAATCAAATCGTAGCGCCCACCGCGCGCGCAGAGGCTTGCGGAGTTTCAAAAATTCAGAGGTGCACGTCACGCGCTAATCCCACGCGCGGGGCCAACGCGCAGGGGCGGGGACTGTGAAATTGCGTCACTTTTGGAGCGCGCATCCTCGCGCGCTGCGCGACGCGTCGAGTATGAATCTAGCTTAAGACACAATGGTACATGCTCTATTCAACCTCTGCTTGACTGCCTGGCTGACATCAGGGACTGGATGGCTTTAAATTTAAGTTTCAATGAAAAGAAGTCTGAAGCCATGTTGTTCCCTACCAACGACACAATCACGAACCACTGCATCAACCTTTCTGCTCTAGCCCCGTCTGAAAAAGTCACAAATCTGGGAGTGATAATGGAGCCGTCCATGAAACTCAACAGTCATGTAACCATGATCATTAAATCCTGTTTTTTCCAGCTGAGGCGACTGTCTAAGCTGAAGCCCATATTATCCAAAAATAACCTGGAGACAGTAACGTAATTCACGCATTTATTACATCTAGTCTTGATTATTGCAATTCACTCCTGTTTGGTATCAGTCAGACCACCATTGCACAATTACAACTGGTCCAGAAAGCAGCAGTCCGATTTTTAACCAGTACAGGCAAAAGAGAGCACATTACACCAGTCTTGGCCTCTCTGCACTGGCTACCAGTTCATCTTCGAATCCAGTTCAAAATTCTACAAATTGCTGAACAGTGTCCCCACCCCCCATCTCTCTGATTTGATATACCCGTATGTCCCACCACATGCTCTGCGGTCAGAGGACCAGTTACTTCTAACAGTTCCAGGAACTCGTCTTAAACGCAGAGGTGACAGGGCCTTCTCTGTAGCAGGCCCGAGACTTTGGAACGAGTTACCTCTGCTCATCAGACAGGCCCCCTCCCTCTCGGTTTTCAAATCCCTTTTAAAGACACACTACTATTCTGTTGCTTTCAACGCCAGTTGATCTGTGTTTGGTCGTTTAATTTATAAACTGCAATGTTCTTATGTCTATTTTATGTACTCCATTGTGTGTGTTGCCTGTTTGTTTGTACAGCACTTTGGTTGGCCTGTCGCTGTTTAAAGTGCTCTATAAATAAAATGGTATGGTATGTCAGATCAACCAGTTTGCTGATGACAGCCAGAAATAAATGATACGTCCCGAGGACCTGACTTGTTAAAAGTCCTATACGTTCCAAACCCAATGTACAACCAACATACTTTTACACTATAAAATACTATTTGCAGTTAACTTTACATTTGTCATGGTGGACTTCATCCTCCAGAACAGTGATGAGCTCAACCAATTTTCCATCAGGTTAAACTTTATTCAGTTCTTTGTAAAGATTCAAGCTTCACAAAATAAAAACAAATGTGAAAACCAATATTTTTATTTCTCTTCAAGAAGTGACACACTGGTTTTGACATTTTCCATAAACAGAATTAAGAAAATCTAATGATCTGGGTTGTTTAAAGACAACAAACTCATTACATGAACAAAAGTTTAAACGTTATATACAAATTAATGAACAGTACATTATCTTGTAAGCCGTTTTTATGTTTCTCTATAGTGTAATACCTAAATCTGATTATTTTCAAGCAGTGATTTACTACATACATTGGTGGAACCATTATGTGTTCTGTGGCAATTTGTTTCCTTAAATAAAACCATCAAGAATTCAAATTCTTTGACTTTTTTTTGTCTCTTAACGCCCAGGAGTTGATCAAGTCTGTTACTTCTGGGTTGTTTAGCTTTGGGGTCGACTTCAGCCTGAAGCAAAATATTTATCACTGCATGTTTAACTCATGGTATCCAAAAACCTCTTTCCATGACTCAACTGGAGCAACACAACCACATGAGTAAATTCAGAGAGGGAACACAAACTGAAGGAATAAAAGAAACGATGCATGCTGAAATATGAGATCTTATTAAATAACATGAATTCTGATGAGTCGTGTTTTAAAAAAATACAAATCATCATTTACGCAAACATGTCCACGACTCCATGGTTTAACATTTTATAAAATACTAATTTCTTCAGTTCACGCTGATCATTTGGAGACGGCACCTTGGGAATTTGACATCAACGAACTGGAATCCTTCCTGGTGAGCTGCTGGTAATGTTTCTGAAAAAAGCAGGGGAAGAGCGTGACCGAGGATGCTTCTGTGCATGTGTGTGTGTTGAATCTTGCATGTGTTTGTGTGTACCTGCAGGTTGTCGTAGTGCCTCTGGCTGCTGCAGTGAAAGTCTTTAGCGGTGCTCTCGTTCAAGTAGAAAACGGAGCACAAATTACAGAAGAATCCTAATTTAGGGACCACAAATTCCTTACCTGGGTAGGAAGAGTAAAATAAGGAAAAATTACATATTTCAATTCCAAGTCACAAATAATTTATTTATTTTTTTGTATAAGTTTCTTACCTAGACTGTTGGGGTTAACTGGAGGAAGAGTGAAGTCCGCAGAGACACCAGGAGACCGGGAGCGAGATCGCTTTGCTTCAGGAGCCACAAACTCCAGCTTCCGTTTATCAACTAAAACATAAAAGATTAATTATTACCGTATTCTCCTGTGTATTATACGCTGTATTTTTGCTCATTTGAATGTCCAGCGTATTAAACACCGAAGAGTATTATTTATGGATTTTTCCCCATATTTTTAGACCCATTTTTCGCTTTGATTCTTCGTTTTTCATTTTTGGCAAAAATGGTGCAGTACCAGTTTCGGCCGCTATACGGGCACTATAGGCAGCAGCCAGCAGAGGACTCAGAGAGCGAAGAAGAAGAGGGGCCACTTCCAGAAGTTTCCAGCTCCATGTGTCCGAAAAAAGCCTCCTTTGGTCGGACTGATTCTGTCGCTGCCCGCTCCCTGCTGTGGATGTACCGGTAGCTGTTTTTGTTTGCAAGATACCACTCATAAACCACACCGCGGATTTTTAAATCCAGCTGATTTCACATTTGGTTCAGCTCAGGAGCCCGTCTGCTATAGTCAGGTAAGAAATATATTTTTTAAGCGTTTATTTAGCTAAATTTAAAGAAACAAAGCGTCCGGTCCGAGCCGCCTGCCTAAAATTCGGCAAAGTTTAAAAAAAAAATTCAGCTGATTTGAACATTTCGTTAAGCTCAGGAGCACGTCTTCTATAAAGTCAGCTAAGAAATATATTTTTTAAGCGTTTATTTAGCTAAATTTAAAGAAACAAAGCGTCCGGTCCGAACCGCCTGCCTAAAATTCGGCAAACTTTAAAAAAAAATCCAGCTGATTTGAACATTTCGTTAAGCTGAGAAGCACGTCTGCTATGAAGTCAGCTAAGAAATATATTTTTTCTCGCAAAGAAATAATTGTTTTACCGTGTTTCCTGGTGAAGATCTTTGTACTCGCTTGCTTCTGTCGCCGCCATCTTGATTAGGTCAAATGAGGCGCTGACGCGTCGCGTGGTGATGACGCGTATTAAACACCGAAGCGTATTGTTTACGTTTTTTTCTTGTTTATTGTTAATAATTGGACAAAGCGTATTAAACACCGGAGCGTATTTTCCTCCGGTGAATACGGTACTCTATTTGAGCACTGCCCCTTTCAAAAAATAAACAAATAGTTATTTAGTACTGCATTTATTGCCCAATAAGTCGCAGTTTTTTTTTAAAGCATAATTTCCATGCCATGCAACTTATACGCCGAAGCGACGTATTTATGGATTTTTTTCAATATTCATAAACTAAATTTTGGCTGAGATACGACCGTTTTCATTCATTCTTACTGAAAATATTGAACACTACCATTTTCAGCCATTAGATAGCACTCTAGTACGGCATGCCGTTGTGTCATGTAATAGGTAAAAGTGGCTATTAATGACACAATCGGCTGAAAATGAAGCTGATTTGACCGTTAAAGTTCATCTATTAAGGAAAAGTTCAACTGAGACACAACTTTACTATAATGTCGAGCAAACAAATAATTGTTTTTAAGTGTTAATCTTGTTAAATTCTTGTTAAAGTCCTCCCGTGCACACTCCAGCGGCCGCCATTTGGCAGCTAATTGATTTTTGGCACAACACCGGCCCACATTTCCGGGTAATAGATGCAACGTATTTATGGATTTTTCCACTTTATTATTCATATTTGCACTGATGTGACTTATGGGGCGGAGCGACGTGTTTGGTGGCAAGTATGGTATTTTTCAAGCTTTCAACATCAAGTTAATAAAGTGGCCTGAAAGAAAACGATTTTAAAGCAACACTTTTAGGTTATTTAAAGTAGCATAAAGTCTAAGACAAGAACAGTGAGTCTTATTAGGAAGAAAATATTCATACTGACTGCTTTACAAAGAGCGATTTTTACCTTTGACCTCAGCCTTGCTGTGCTCTTCTTTCTCCTCCTCATATTCTGTTGGTTTCTGTTCACCAGGAGGCTCAGACTTCAGCTCCAGTTCACTGGAAGCAGTGACGACGTCAGATTTACTCAACGTTTCCACCTCAGTCTTCTCACTCTCCGGCTGGACGTCACCTGACGGAGCGGACGGGTCTCCACCCACAATGCACAGTTCAACTGAAGCATTATTTTCTTCTTCCTCTCCTTTAATATCTTTGCTCATCACTTGTCCTCGAACAGATTTTCTCACTGTAGAAAAAGATGAACAAACTGAGCTTCAGGTTTTATTCTGGTGGTGGTGCCTGAACAGCAGAACTGGGTTTGTGTTACCAGGAGATTGTTTGCTTCTCTTCTTGGGTTGGCCACTTGTGGCTGCTGCTGCTGTTTCCTCCTCTTCAGTCACCACCAACTCATCGAGAGTAACAAAGTCCTCACTTTTCTCTGCAACAATAAACCAAAACATAATCTCAGTCATTCAAGACACGACACTCGTGCGTGGTTAAATAAAAGACAGCTGGACAGCTTGTTTCTCCAAGAGGTTTCATGTAACAGTGAGTTAGAAGCTCCAGGCTCAAGAGGTGAAAGACCTTCAAGAATCAAGAAAAGCCGTCCAGTTCTTTTCATTTAAACCGTATAGCAAAACCCCCAAAGTTTCAGACTCGTCTTCAAACCTTTCACTTCCTGTAGAAATGTTCTGTGGCTAAATTAAATGTCATGTTATTACATGGCAGCAATTTGATAATGATATACAAACTAAAAGTACAATACAGTAATATACTGTAGTAATATAAAAGTACTAACTTCTATCAACAGGTGGCGGTGTTGTACTGGTTAGTGTGATTTAAACTTTTTGGGCAGCACGGTGGCACAACTGGTAGAGCTGCTGCCTCTCAGCGAGAAGGTTGCCGGTTCAAATCCCGGTCCGGGGCCTTTCTGGGTGGAGTTTGCATGTTCTCCCCGTGCATGCGTGGGTTTCCTCCGGGTACTCCGGTTTCCTCCCACAGACCAAAAAACATGCTTGTTAGGCTGATTGGTGACTCTAAATTGACCCTAGGTGTGAGTGTGAGAGTGGATGGTTGTTTGGTGTGAGTGAGACAGGTCCCTCTTGTAAATGAGTCCCCGTGACTCAACGAGGCTAGCCTGTATAAATAAAGGTTGAATGAATGAAAAAAGGTTGAATGGTTGAATGAATGAAAAAAAAAAACCTGAACATTCAAGTACGCTGCACATACTCTAAAGTTTAGTCAACTGTAGCAACATTTCTTTCTTCAGACAATGAGCTATAAAAGGAGAGTGGCTACATGAGCCTGGCAATAAGTGAAAAACTGCAAAGTAAAAATAGTAAA
>JBBPBX010016378.1:14308-48227 GCA_038048925.1 Garcialebias charrua
ATCCACTGACATCTTTGAACTTTGCAAAAAATAGCACAAGATAAATATATTTTATCATTCAACTATGTTCGTTTTTGCAAACAAAATGATAAATTAATGAAAATTCCTTTCAAAGTAAGTTTAAAATTAAAAACCGTGTTTCTTCACGGGACATCCGACTACACGCGAATGCAACATTTGTGACGTAGAAGGAACCTCAGTCCGCGTCCGCGAGGATAATGCATATTCATTCTCTGCCAGATCGCCTTTTTTTTGTATACAACTTGAAAAATGCCGGTACGTTGTGTCGCATTTGGGTGTTCTAATATCATCAGTGAACAAGTGAGCCTTTTCACTTTCCCAAAAGATGTAAACCTTCGTCAAGTATGGAATAAATAAAGCTGCCTCCCCTCGGAGCTCCCTCGTTTCCTGAAAAGGTAAGACTAAAAAAAATATGGGTGCGGCCCTAAATTAGAACCTGCTGTTTCTGCTCATTTAACTTCCTGCTTCCCAAACTGAAGACAAATCGCTCTAATCTTAACTTAGATTGATAATTTAGTCGTTTTATTTCTTGTCCGCCATGAATATTTAAAAGGGACGTTCTAAAGACGTTCTAAAGACGTTCTCCTTCCTACGTCACAGATGTTGCATTCGCGTGTAGTCGGATGTCCCGTGAAGAAACACGGTTTTTAATTTTAAACTCACTTTGAAAGGAATTTTCATTAATTTATCATTTTGTTTGCAAAAACGAACATAGTTGAATGATAAAAGATATACTGTATATCTTGTGCCATTTTATGCAAAGTTCAAAGATGAAGTCAGTGGACCTTTAAAAGCTAATTTACATGACTATCAGGGTCAGACACTTAGCAGCAAAATCTTATAAATTGACAAGTTCACATTTCTTCTTCATGAGTTTTTCAGTTGAGCATTTTGTCAGTAATTACTGCACAAATTGTTTTAAGAAGATTCTGTCCAACAGCACTACAAAATACAAACTGAGTCATTTTTTTAAATCCTCCATCTTTACAGTACAAATACAAATCTGCAGATTTGAAAGAGGATCACCTCTTCGTTGTCGCTTTTCGTCCTGCTTTCTTTAGCGAGTCGGTGTTGTTTGAGTGCCGACGTCAACACCTTGAACATGTCTTCGTTAAATGGAGGAAATTCTGCGGCAGTTTCGACTGGAGCTGTGACTGAACTGGTGTCAGCGGACGTAGCAGGAGATGGTGACGGCTCTTCCTTTACGTTTTCACTTCCTTCAGGAGAAAAGGTCACGTCTGCAGCGACCTCAGTTTTAGAATTTTCGTTTTTGACCTATAATGACAAATTTTAAAATGTTCAAGACAAAAACAAATGGACTTTTTTTATTATACTATTTATTATACTATTGTACTATACTTTATTGTTTTTTTCTTGCAATTTTTAGAATTTACCATGTCCTGGATGACTGAGAATCTTCACCAGCTATTAATGACTCAATCAGCCTGCCATATTCTCACCACATTCATTCTGCTCTCTGCTTGGAACCGTCAATCCAGCTGCACCGCCCCAGCGAAATGAAGCAAATTCGACCATTAAAGTGCATTTATTAAAGGGGACCACAGATGCAAAATTCACTTTTTAATGTTTTTTTTACTCAACTTTGGGTATGTACTTCATAAAAAAACAGTCCTAGTGCCAAAAAAATGCACCCAGTGGTTTATTTACTCTAAGTATATTTATTTTACTGTGATAAGATAGGTTTCGTTTTCAAATCCTGGCGCTTGTGACGTCACAAGCGCCAGGACAATCCCCCCGCACCTTTAGTTCAACCCCTCACCTAGCAACCCCTGCTGCGGCTCAACCCACTTCAGTATAATAGACGTGACGGTTGTTTTTCCTGATTTCATCTCATCTTTTGTTTAAATGTTCTTAATTTCATGTGTACAGCACTTTGTTGCAGCTGTGGTTGTTTTAAATCAAAAAGAGATTGCTCCCAAAAGCGCCGCATGCAACGAGAGGACCTAAAAGGGCGAAGGAGGAACGAGCTATTTTTAGCCTCTAAAAGGAGCAGCTCATTGCGGCGCGCGCAGACGGCTTTTGGTAAGTTATCTTAAGCTAGCACTAACAGTAAGTCAAATGAGTAATAAAAAAAGAGCTAATTTTAAAACAACAGATTAGAGATACTGGGGGTTACAGAGGGCGTAGTTAATGTAAACATATCTTTGAAGGGCGTGACCTTCAGAGCTCATTATCATAAACCAGTCGTTCAAAACGAAAGTTAAAAATGGCTGAATTAAAAAGGGTATAATTGATTATCTAAGAATTATTTTGTGTATTAAATTGAATGAACATTGTCTGGATAGCGCAGACATAAAAAATTTAAAAACCTATCTGTGGTCTCCTTTAAAAAAATGATAGAAACACACCTCTGCTATAAGTTAGAGCTAACAAATAATTGTTTAGGTATTTTTCTTGTTAAATGTTGGAGAAACGAGCTGCGTTTCTCCTTCCCATTTCTCGTTCTCTGCGCGTTCACAGAGGACACAGGCAGCTAAACTTTTTTTTAAATAAAGCTGATTTGACCATTAAAGTGCATTTATTAAGAAAACGTTAGACTGAGACACACCTTTGCTATAATTTTGAGCTAAAATAATTGTTTAGGTACTTTTCTTGTTAAATGTCAGAGGATCAAGCCACGTTCCTCTTTCCTGTTTCTTTTTACAGACATGACAATAAACCTCGCCTTGGCCAGCTGTAGGTGCAAACGCACACTAACCGACGATATGACGTTATTGTTTTAGCTTAGGTCCTACTTGGAACATAAAATTAGAAAAGATAAATAAATTCACAGACAATTTTTTAGCCGACAGAACGAGAAAAATATAGTTGTGTAGGTTTAAAAAAAAAAAACTTGTCAGATGACGTTTATTACTTTTTAATACTTTTTAATGGCCGTAATTTGTGTTAATTTTATTTACTACCTTTTACAACCCTGCGGATACCCTGTAACAAAAAGCCACAGAAAACGTGAAGAAAACTGCATTTACCACCATAAACGTCACTCCGCCAGTCGCATCAGTCCAAATATGTCTAATCAAGTGGAAAAATCCATAAATATGTTGCTTCGCCATATAAGTCGCATTTAATATGCGACTCCATTAATATGTGTTGCGTTTGTTACATGTCACTGCTGACAACCCAGAAATGTGGGCAGGTGTTGTGCCAAAAATCGATTGGCTGCCAAATGGCGGCCACGGGAGCATTAACGAGAGGACTTTAACAAGATTGTGACAAGATTAACACTTAAAAACAATTATTTGTTTGCTCAACATTATAGTTAAGTTGTGTCTCAGTTGAACTTTTACGTAATAAATGCACTTCGATGGTCAAATCAGCTGCATTTCGTTGGGGCGGTGCAGCGAAATGAAGCTGATTTGACGGTTGCTCCAGGCAAACGATGGTGGCAGTCTATGCAAGCCGATTGTGTCATTACAGGTAGTCCCCGATTTACGAGCGAGATCCGTTACAACGAGGCGCTCGTAAACCGGAAATCTCGTAATTTGGAACGGCCGCCATTTCTCTCGTAAATCCGGAATTTCGCTCGTAAATTGGAACGGTTTTCGCTAGCGCGACTACAAACACTCTATTTTCATCCAAAAACTGCTTATGAGTGCATAAAAATGATCGGAAACGTGTGTCCATATGCTTAGCTAACTAACTGTGGTGAAAAAACACATGAAAACTCAGTATTTTTTTCGTTTTTTCCAAAAATTCGCAGCTCGTAAGTCTGGAACCTCGCAGATCAGAGCGCTCGTAAATCGGGGACTACCTGTAATAGCCACTTTTACCTATTACATGACACAACGGCATGCCACACTACTCGAGTACCATCTAGCAGCTGAAAACGGTAGTGTTCAATATTTTCACTCAGAATGAATGAAAACGGTCACATCTCAGATAAAAATTGGTTTGTAAATATGGGAACAAATCCATTAATACGTCGCTTCAGTGTGTAAGTCGCAGGGCGTGCAAATTATGCAAAAAACGTGACTTATAGAACAAAAAAACAGTAGACAGTCTAGTTTGTGGGTTAAATATCAGTGTTTAAATTTAAAGATTAAGATTAAATTTGAGCATTATCAATCTGAATGTTCTGTAGATACACAATCAAAGTACTGTCGCTATAAAATAAATAAATCAGAGCGTTGCTCTCCTATTTAGCCTTCTACCAGTAAATTACTTTTTTAATTATTAAAATTCATTTTACCATAGTCGTTTCAGCTGCCACACGTCACCAAATTAGCTTTCGAATTTATTTATTATATGGATCATATAAGTAGGTTGTGAAAACTTACTGCTGACATGGCAGTTTCCATCTGGACGCAAACTGCAAAGAAATATTTGGGAAAAATATTTAATACAGAAGCAAAAAATTATGACTGCATGCAGAAATTCAATATCTCGGACTTCTTACCCTTTCCTTCTTGTTGCTGATGTTTTTCCATCTCAACTTTTACTGCTGGCATGGTAACAGGAGCTGTGGCCGGCTGTTGACCGGGTGCTTCTGTATCGGCAGCTGCAGACACATCAGGTGATGAAGGAGGAATTTTACTGACAGGTTCTAGTGGTGGATACTTTTCAGTTTTTACTTCAGGGACAAGATCTTCAGAGAGGGAAAAATCATTTTAATAGATGGCTGCATTCTGAATGATTTCCCACTGTAACTAAATATATTCTACACAAGGATTTATTTAGACAAAGAACCCATTTGAATTCAGTCTAAACTTCAGGAGCAGAACTTGCTGGACTTGACAGTCCTTCACAAGGTTCACGCATCAGTTTGTTACTGTGGTCAAGTTAAGAGGTACACTGCGCTCGATTAACCTCAAAATTAAAACTTGGATTTGGAAATGACAAAATAGTTTAACCACATTTCAGCTGCAAGTCATAAAACCAGTTGAAAAAGTTTTGAACGGTGTGATCAGTGACCAGTGTTTCCCCTACTATTATATGTGCAGGGCGCTGCGCCCTGTCAAGAACTGAGTGCCCTGCAAGGGCAAGTAAACTAGGGGAAACACTGGGACCTAGCAAAAAACTATTACCAACTACAGTTAAAATATAATACAGCCCTGGAACAAATTATTAGGCCACTGAGAACTTTTTTAAACAGTTTATCTACCACAGGCATCGCAACAATTATAAGTGAAAGGGACGTGTCGTGCCCCCTCCACATTTAAAAATATTCATTCGGATCCCCTCCACATTTAACAAGTAGTATTAGTTCACCCAGCAGCGTTTCGAATTCTTTTTGAATGAATCCATTACACTTAATAGAATACTCAAAACCACTCAAGTCCACTCCAGGTTTTCCTGGTTACAGACGACGACTTCACACCGTATGCAGTGTTTCGCCAAGGTTGTGTGCCCTGGCAGGGTGTTCATGTGGGGAGGGGGAAACACCTCTGCTTTGCACGCTAGAATGAGGGAAATAGCATCTACTTTATTCAAAATTTTCCGAGGGAGGACCCCCCAGACCCAACTCCCCAACCCCAGCATGTCCCCCCATTACTGATTACAGCATGTCTCCACATCACGAATGCTTCTGACGCCAATGATTTCAAGGATTGACAGCAGTTGTGTTGAATTCCAAAACAAGCACAACTCCACATTAGATGATCACCGTAAACCTTTTTTTTTAATGAAGTATAGAAACCACTGCTGCTGACTTCATGCACTTTGTGGAATAGAACCAAAGCTAGCAGTAACCCAAAAGTATCTGGAATTAAAAAAAAAAAAAACTATTAACCCATGCCCAAATAATTACAAAAATATTTGATTGAGGAAAGGGGTTTGAATTTGGGTTTACTGGCAGAGGGATTTTGCTTCTACCATTACAAACAAGATGTTGTAAATAAAGTGGGGAAGAATTTGCACAATTCTTTTTAAGATGGATTGTCATCTGTCTGTATCAGTCTTTATTCTCAAGACATTTTTTTTTAAAGGCCAATTATCCACCCAATTGTTTCAAACATACCTTCTTGCTTTACAGCCTCTTGATGCTTTTCCAAAGTTCCCTTCTCGGTCTTCAGTTCATCTGCTGGAGACTCTGAATCTGCCTGTGGGCTTGTCTGGACTGGCGAGGTCTTCACTGAAGTTTTGTTTGTTTGGAAGGTGGTTTGTGGTCCCTGAAGTGAATCAGTAGAAGGTTTAGGTGCAGACAGGCATGGAGAGGTCTTGACTGCACTGGTTCCTGGATGACCGTCAGTCTGTTTAGCTGGTGAAGTTTTTGTATCAGTCAGCTTTTGGTCTTTAGACTCAACCTCCATGGGCTCTGTTCCTTTTGTCTCAAGCTTCATTTGTTCTGAATCGCCTTTTGAAACTGGCTCGACAAGTCCAACAAACTCGTCCAGTTCCTTCTGTCCAGAGGCCGTTGCTCTTGTTGTTGTAACTTTGGTTTCGTCTTTGGGCCCCAGAGCAGACTCTTCTTCAGTTTTTTCTGTGGCGTTGGCCTGATTTTCTGAAATTACACTTCTGGAAGGCAAATTTTGGTCTTTTGCACAAGCTTCCTTTTCCACGGCTTTTAGTCCAGCCGGTTGTGTTTTAGCTTTTAATGTTGTTGAAGATGTTTCAGCTTTGGAAGTCGAATTCTTTTTCTCTTCTGGCGCCAGATTCTTTGTTTTAGCGACAGTTGTGTTGGCCTGTTTTTTGGCCTTGGCTGCATCATCAGGTGCCACTTCAGATTTATTAGTTTTGGATTCAGATTTTGTCGACATTGCTTTTGGTTTAGAACCATCAGGCTTCTCTTGTGAACTCTTGGATTTTGGGGCAGTCGCGGGTCCTTTTCTTCTATTCTCATTGCCCGTTGTTACAGTTTTAGCCACCTGCTTCCTGGAGATACCCTTTGCTTTGGATACCAAAACTTTTGCTTTTGTGACGAGCTTGTCCGACGTGGTATTTTTAGCTCCAGATGATGTTAACAGAGGTTTAGCTTTTTCAGAAGACGTAGATTTAGTAGTTTTGGAGGTTGAGACATCTGACTTTGCATGTTTTCTGTGAAGAAGAAAGATAGAAAAGGTTTGAACATTTCGCAGTTTAAGAAATAATCTATGCTCCAATATTTAGTACCATGCCAAAGAACTTTCTTTTAAATACCCTGATGCATGCTCAAGAACTTTCTTTTAAATTGCCATAAATATTAAAAAGTGTGTGGGAACAATTATTGTCAAATTAATACATCAAGGAAATGTAAACCCTGCCTTTAATCTCTCCCTCCCTTTTATGGGGGAGAGGTGGCGCAGTGGTTAGAAACAGTGGACCTGTGATGGGAAGATCGCCGGATCAAGCCCCGGTACCGACAACGTTAAAAAAATGTGGGTGGAAAAAGGTGACACGCCCACATCTGCCTCCACCCTCATTCACCCCACTCTGGGCCCCTGAGCAAGGCCCTTAACCCCCACCATCTGCTCCCTAACAAGTCACTCTTGAACATGAGTTCTTGTGGCTCAATGAGACTACCTGGATAATAAAGGGTAAAAAAAATTAATAATAATAATATAAGTTAGAAACATTATGAGAACTATGCTTGGAATGGGAATATATATGGTACAAGGATAAACGTGTGAAAGATCAATATTAAACCAAATAGCATTTCTACTTTTTACATTTTTGGCCTTTTAAGAACTTAAACATGCAGATTATTATTATTATTAACATTATTATTATTATCATTATAGCTAAATACTGTTGACTAGTAACACTCCTAGCGCTGTTAAAACAGTAAAAGAAGACAGTAAAGCACAACTTACTGCTGTGGAGCGGTCTTCTGCGTTTTGGTTGTTGAAGACTTCTTGACATCAGTACTGGCACTCTGTAATCAAAAATTAATTCAGAATGTAGTTATTGACAGTGTGAACACATTATCACATTATGGATCGAGTATTTTCCAAGAACAGAATAAAAATAGACAAAGGGTAATACCGATTCTTTGAGAACATGAAGTGTGGTTCCCCTCGCTTTGATGCTCTTGGCGTTCCTCAGCTTCTCAGCACTTTCCTTCCGCTCAAAAGTTACTATTGCCTAAAGAGCACAAAATCAACACAAATTTTGACTACCACAATCACTCGCACAAAAACTATAAAATGCATAAAATGTTAATATATATCAGCTGAGTGATCCATTTAATAAAAAAGACATCTACAAGTTTGTGGACAGTTTGAGTGACGAGTTAATTAAACTCGAACAATTCGACGTATATTATTAAACGTACCTGTAGAGAGGATCTAACCAAAACCACTGATTTGGCTTTTCCAAATTTCTCCACAGCAGTATACACGTCACCATGATAAATAAAACTACGCACCCCACCAAGCTTCACCGTGACCAGAGACAGTGTTTTAGGATCCTAGAGTGGGGAAGAAAAAAAGAGTTTTGTAAAATTTTTGTTTAAGTGTCCAATCTACAGGTGCTTGTCACAAAATTAGAATATCATAAAAAATACTGTATATTTAATTCAGTACCGGTAATTCCATTCAAAAAGTGAAACTTGTATATTACGGTATATTCATTCATTCATTCATTGAGAATGATATATTTCAAATGTTTATTTATTTTAATATTGATGATTATAACTGACAACTAATGAAAACCCCAAATTCAGGATCTCAGAAAATTAATTATTTTAGACCAATTTTTTTTTTTTAAAGGGATTTTTAGAAATGTTGGCCAACGAAAAAGTATGAGCATGTACAGCATCAGTACTTAGTTGTGGCTCTTTTTGCCTGGATTACTGCAGCAATGCGGCGTGGAGTCAATAAGTCTGTGACACTGCTCAGGTGTTATGAGGCCAGGTTGCTCTGACAGTGGCCTTCAGCTCTTCTCAATTGTTGGGTCTAGTGTATTGTATCTTCCTCTTCACAATACCTCAACTTTTCTATGGGGTTAAGGTCAGACAAGGTTGGTCAGCAGCATGAAGCATGAAGTCTCTAAAACTTCCTGGTAGAAGGCTGCTATGACCTTAGACCTCAGAAAACACAGTGGGCCAACACCAGCACATGACATGGCCCCAAACTATCACTGACTGTGGAAACTTGACACTGGACCTCAAACAACTTAGATTCCGTTTCTCTCCTCTCTTCCTCCAGACTCTGGGACCTTGATTTCCAAAGGAAATGCAAAATTTACTTTCATCAAAGAACAACTTTGGACCACTCAGCAGCAGTCCGAGGCGAGATGCTTCTGATGCTGTCTCTTCTTCAAGAGTGGCTTGACACAAGGAATGTGACAGCTGAAACTTATGTCTTGCATACGTCTGTGCGTGGTTGTTCTTGAAGCACTGACTACAGCTGCAGTTCACTCTTTGTGAATCTCCCCCACATTTTGGAGTGGGTTTTGTTTCACCATCCTCTCCAGGGCTATTGGTTGTACACTTTTTTTCTACCACATCATTTCCTTCCCTTCACCACCTCTCCATTAATGTGCTTGAACACAGAGCTCTGTGAACAGCCAGTCTCTTTAGCAATGACCTTTTGTGTCTTGCCCTCTTTGTGCAAAGTGTCAATGGTCGCCTTTTGGACAACTGTCAAGTCAGCAGTCTTCCCCATGATTGTGTAACCTACAGAGCTAGACTGAGACCATTTAAAGGCCTTTGCAGGTTTTTTGAGTTAATTAGCTGATTAGAGTGTGGCACCAGGTATTTTCAGTATTGAACCTTTTCACAATATTATAATTTTCTGAGATACTGAACTTGGGGATTTCATTAGTTGTCAGTTATAATCATCAACATTAAAAGAAATAAACATTTAAAATATATCAGACTGTGTAATGAATGAATATAATATACAAGTTTAATTTTTTTAATTGAATTACTGAAATAAACTTTTTCATGATATTCTAATTTTATGACTAGCACATGTAAAACTGTTCATAGCATTGTTAAAGAATCTTGTAAAAAAAATTAAAAAAAAGAGACCAGAAATTTTCAATGTTTAAGCTGTGTTTGTTTTAAAAGAAGCAAAAAATAAAATGAGCATGATATGCCACTTCTGTGATAAAATAAACCAACCGTGGGTTTTCTTGAAGAACTGCTCTTTGGAAGGCTGGGCTTCGTTTTGGTTGAATGAGACTTCCTTTCCACTTTAGAGGACGTTGATGGCAAAGCAGAGGATGAAGATGATTGCAACTTATTCAGCTCAGCCAGCAAAGCGGGGGCGAGTGTCTTAACCACAGTTGCTAAGTCAGACGCTTTGGACAGAGACTGGACAGCTAGAAGAAAGAAGATACAAAAATGTTGTGGTTACAAGTACCGTATATGAAAACAAAACAGCCCTCCTGAAGCTGCTTGGTAAGATGAAAGATTTAACTGCAAGCAATGATGTCTTTCATTTAAGGTTTTTTTTCATTGACAAACAGTGACGACAGTTGAAGGCTGCTCCTTTAAATTTCACAGCGGTAAAAACTAGGGGTGCAGAAAAAAAACTATTTTTTTAAAGAATCTAGATTCTTAGTCCTGGAGATTCTGAATAGATTCTAAAAGCCACAAAAATGGATTTTAATGTGTTTAATTTTATATTTTTTCTGCTCCTACTCCTGAGCGTACTGCATATTGCATTATGTGTCCATTCGGCTGCCAAAGAATTTTGGCTGTATAGGCCACCGTACAGCAAGCTAGGTAGCCAGCTCCCTTTATCTGAATGGAGCCTGCTAGCATGGAGCAGGAGGACAACACAATTCAACTCGCTCCTTCGTCTTTAAAAATGATCTCAGATCCTTCAATGTTCTGGGGGAAGACAGCGCTTAACAAGAGAACAGTAGTTTTTAAGAAGTGTCAAATAAAATCACGGTACAGTATTTTGAAAATACATGTACGATAAAATGTGCATAAGATGAAAGTGAAAGCAGCAGACCAGCGAAGTCTGCTGCAAAGATTTCCTTCTCCATCTCCTGCTATATCACAGAGGATTTACGAGCAGACAGCTCAGTGGAGGGGTTTATTTTTATTTTTAATATGCTGGAAGCAACGTACGTTATTCCTTCACGTAGATAAATCTCCACACAGCTCCAGCATGAAAGAGGAATAATGTGGGAGAAATTTTGATGCAGCTGCAGCTCAAAGGTAACTGTTGTTTTTTTCATATTATACTAAAACTTGTATAGACAAGTTGTACAACAAACTTAATGTACAGGTAGTCCTCGGGTTACAACGGTCTCGAGTTACGACGTTTCGTGGTTACGACGAGTCTCTTATTTACAGTACTATGAACAGCCTTTTGTTAAGTAACGCAGCGGCGCTGCGGCGGAAGAATACAGTATTGTACACGATGCAGCCGCAAAGGGATACGGCGGAGGGATACAGAGCTGGACCGAGGCGGAGCTCCAGAGAGCAGGAGGCCGGGTTTGGGCGCACCGAGTCCGATCAGAAGTTGCTGCGATCGAATACATGAGCTGGGAGCTGGACGGCGGTTTTACGTCCTAAACGCAATAGAGAATACGGAGGATGGGGGCGTCGCCAGCATCTCAGTAGGAAATTCACTCTTTTTCCCCTTCATTATGGCTCCCAAATGTACTACCAGTGGTGGGCACCGCTAATTAAAAAATTAGTTCCACAATTTCTAAAACGCTTATTAATTTTTTTAGGTCCACAATTTCAAAAGCACAAATGTCTTATGAAAATTAGGGGAAGCTAATCTAATCCGCTATTTATATATTTCTATATTATATATATATATATATTTATATATAGCCGGCAGCGTTATCAATATTTGCACTACACTGCCAACTGAAAAGTAACAAAAATGATCCTAAAAGGATGAAATTACAAAAATCAAAGGATTTATTTAATACTTTACGTACATATATTCTATTCGGCCACGAAATTAACAAAAAATAGAATGATCTTTTAATCCCTAAAACCACGTTTAAATCTCAAATACACGGGTGTGTCGCCACCGCATTTATACATAGTAACCCAAATACATGAAACTAACGACTCGCCGTCGAATGGTCGACACAAAACGCACAATAAAATCATCCGGCCACGTTAATTTGGCTTGAAACAGCGGGGTTCTCTACGGATTTATCCATTAGTAACCCAAAACAACCAGCTGGACACAGAGTTCAGCGTCTATAGGTAGTCAACAGATTTAATGAAAAGTAACTAAAATACATAAAAATAACGACTCGCCGTCAAATGGTCGACACAAAACGCACAATAAAATCATCCGGCCACGTTAATTTGGCTTGAAACAGCTGGGTTGTCTGCGGATTTATCCAAGTACCCAGCACAACCAGCTAGCCACAGAACTAGCCCTCGAGTTCACGACTGACCCGGAAGATGTCAAGATGGAATAGTCCATTTTTAGTAGGGGGATAAAGAAATCGACCGTTTTTTTTTTATTGCGTATTTAAAGGTGCTATGTGTAACTTTCTGTAGAGTGCAGAACTTAGAAAAATTTTCAACAGGCAAAGCATTCTGATCCCTCCCCCTCAGAGCCATATATGGCTCTGAGGGGGAGGCTCAGCTGAAATTCAAATTCAAGCTCTGTTTTTAATTGGCTGGTTACAAACTCTGTTTTTATTGGCTGTCAGTGTCCTGGTCACTCTGTGTTTTTAGTGTTTTTATAAATGCTGATAGAGAAGCAAGGGGACTATAGTTTTTTTCAGAGATTACTTTGTCTAACATCAGTTTGTCAGTAGATAGTGACAGAGTGAAGAAATATGTTAAAAATATATTGTTTGAAAAGTTACAGACTACATTACAATCTTACATACCCCAGCTTTAATGATCGTTTTCATCGTAACTATAATTATTTTTATGTTAAATGTACATTAACAAGCAGGATCAATGTTAGTGATGTAGGTGACTGCACGGGGCGAGGCGGGGCCGGGGCCACTGCTGAAATGGGACCCCCAGGCATTTACCTACATGGTAGAGCCGAGTCTGTTCTCAGCTCTGCCCCCCTCCCCCTCACACCCTTCCTCCTCTCTGCTGTTTACGGTGGGGAAAAAGGTAAAACAAGCAGCATAAGAGCTTGTAAATAAGTTTATTGGTTTTTACTGATAGATAATTAGTTATTAGCGGTACTGCATTTTAAATAAAAATAGCACAAATCCGCTTATGAATTATAAAAGTTAGTCAATTCACAAAAACGCTGACAAAAAGTTTAGGTCCACTGTAAGCGGATTAGTGCTTTAGCGCTACCTAGCGTTTATGCGCCCACCACTGTGTACTACTGTATGTGTTTTTTGATAATTATGTAGGGGACTGTGTTAGGATAGGCTAAGTGCTTGGTAATAGCGGTGGAGGAATACTTACTGTACTGTATGCGGTTTTACATCATAAACGCAATTGAGAATACAGCGGATGGATGGAGGAATACAGCATCACCAGTATCCCAGTAGGCCATAAGCTCTTTTTCTCCTTTCATTATGGCTCACAAACGTTTTTTATTTATTTATAATTATGTAGGGTACTGTGCTAGGATAGGCTAATGGTACTTTCAGACCAAACAGCGTTTCAACTTCCAAAAAGCTCGTCACGCACGCAAGTGGACGCACTTGGTGTCCAGACCTACTTGGACCAGAACGCCAGAACGCGAAACAGCTGCGGGGTGTGTGGGAGGAGCTTACCGGTATACCGAGTCTCACTGCACTCCGCCAGGCGAGGAGCTTTTTATCTCTGTCTCTGTGGAGCAGACTTGACTGGTCGTGAAGGAATTGTCGCGAACACACAGCTACAATGAGTTTCTCTTCCATAGTCCATGACTCCGCGGGTTTTTTCTGTGTCCCACAAACAATACGTCACATAGTTGCGCAATCATTTCCGCGTCACTGGTTTCCGCGTCACATAGGGACTCTCCCCCTGACCCCCTCTCTTCTCCCCCCGACTCTCCCTGATTGGTTGACACACCAACCAATCAGGTAGAGTTGAGCGGCGTCTGAAAGTTTGAACGGCGAAATCTTCAGCATGGTGAATGCGTGGTTTGGAGGCTGAAGCCGGTTCACGTGCACGGAAAACGCTTTCCAGCACGCTCAACACGCACGCGACGTGACGCCCGACGCCAAGACGCGGCTGGAAGCGCGTCCCCCATTGACTTTGCATGTAAGCTGGACGCTCCTGCCGTTGAAACGCTGTTAGGTCTGAATGCACCATAAGTGCTTGGTTATACAGTATGGTGCAGTATGTACGTATGTTCTGACTTACGTCGAAAATCGGTTTTCGATGCTGCATAGGAACAGATCTACGTCGTAAGTCGAGGACTACCTGTAATTTGTCTTTTAATAGGTTGGAGACCAGATGAGACACATCGACTGGAGCCAGTTCTAAATGATACAATTTATGGTTTATAAATTACAGTTCAGAAGAGATTTTAATCAGGTTTGCACAGGGTTTGAAATTTTGTTAAAAGATTTACTAAATAATATGGTTAAAACTTTATATGGTAAAAAAAAACTGTGGTCTGTATTTTATGTTGAGTTAGAAGGTTAATATACTATGTGTGGAAGGCTGAAGTCTGTTTACTTTTGTATTTATACATGTTGAATTATTTGTCTGTGATGGTCTGGAGACCTGTCCAGGTGTCCCCCGCCTCTCACACAGTGATGGCTGGACATGGACACCAGTGACCCCCGAGACTCGTAAAGGAAGAAGTGGGTAAAGATGATGGATGGATGAATTATTTGTTCCTAGATTTTTTTTTCTTTTATCGGTTTAGAGAAATCCAGGCAACTAAGCTAATACTGGTAATTTAAGTTACAGAATTTTATGCACTCCTGTAATATTTGTTCCTGCTTTTGGTATATCAAACGATGCAAAAAATTTGATACAGTAAAGAACCTAAAAATATTGTTTTAAATAAATGTTCAATTTGTTTACATTGTTGTTTAATCTTTTCAGCTCGTCATTTACATACCTGTAACTGAAACTAAATTCATGACCATTTCAATGAAAAAATTTGTTTCTGAATCAAAAATCGTTTCTGAATCAAAAAATCGATTTTGAATTGTGACACCAAAAACCGGAATCGAATCTTCAGACACAGAGATTCGCACCCCTAGTAAAAACAATTCTATCACAATGAACTCTTGATAAACTTGTCCTATTTTATAGGTAATATGTCTACAAGTTGGCAAACCTGGTGTTTCCAGTAGTTTCTTAGCCAGTCTCTCTGAGCTTCTTGACCTTTGTTGAGGCTTATCCATAGAGGAATGCTTTTCACGATTACCCCTGGGTGAGGAGCGTTTGTCATTGCTTCTCCTTAGAGGTGATCGGTGCTCGTGGCTCCTCCTTGGTGGCGACCATTTCTCTTCACCGGGTAGAGATCGCCTCTCAAAACTCCTCGAACGTGAACGGTAACGGGAGGAGATACCGGTAGGTCTGCCATGCTGTGGGGAGAGGGACCGAGGCAGAGCCCTAAAGGAGATAATGATCCAATAATTTACAACTAGTTCTAAATACATTCTGGTTCATGTTCAATAATCCAGGTCGAACCATCTAACAAGGTTGAGTCAGGTCCTCTGGACGGATTCTTCCATTCAGAAGACATGACTGACAAACTCGTAACATTTTTGATCAAAAATAAAAATACTTCAGATTAAACGGCTATAACAAAGAGAACATTCTGTTCGTTTGGTATTTAACAATGGGTATACGATAATTTCTGGTTTGTATATTTCCCATTAAGTAAATCTGGTTTTACAGACCTGTGAGACTGCCTCGCTCCATATGGCGACTGTGATCTGCTGCCATGCCTGTTTAGTCTATTTTCAGAGGTACGGCGTTGATACGGACTGCGAGAAGAGCTGTGCCTCTGTCCATCATAGCGTGGACTGCGTGAACGGGAACGACTAAACCATGTATCCCTTCTTTCCTCTGAGCCATGTTGGCGGTGAGGACTGTATGAGCGGGAAGGGCTGTCATATCTGGATTTCAGGTGACGATTCTGGGCAGACGCTGAAGACGAGAACTGAGCATTTTTACTTGGAGCACTTAAAAAGAGAGACATTAAGAAAAGCAGAGTTCAGTTACAAAAGAAGTTGAAAAGTCACAGCTGTAATATTTTTTAAAACTTATTTGACATGAACCTAGCAAGAAACAATGCTGCAAGTTTAAACAATGCCACTGTTGCTTTGTACATAGATTGTCTAACCAAAGGTTAATTTGCTAACCTAGACCTTGGTTGGGCTTTTTAAACTAAGCTCAATAATTTAAAAAAAAGACCCTCCACACACAAAAATACAATGAAATACAAATATGGATTACTGTATACAAATACAGGAAAACATGTAGGAAAATCCCTTGGATGGAATCGTATAAATGCTATTTTTTGAAGGACTGAGAGACTTACATTGATAACACCTTCTCATCATCCCAGTTTGGGTGTCTGTGGAAAAAAGTAATAAGCATAACCTTTCACATTTTATAAAATGTTTTGCATAAGACAGAAACAACTTGTCAACAAGCTTGTTCCTCTAGACTTCATTAAAGAAATATGGGCATCTATCCCATCAGTACAAGTGCTACCACTAGGAGCTATTTTCCAGAAACACAGCATACCCTTTCACTTCTATGCCGATGACGGTCAAATTTACTTCCCCCTAAGACACAATGGTACACGCTCTATTCAACCTCTGCTTGACTGCCTGGCTGACATCAGGGACTGGATGGCTTAAAATTTCTTAAATTTCAATAAGAAGAAGTCTGAAGTCATGTCGTTTCCTCCCAACGACACAATCATCAACCACTGCATCGACCTTTACGCTCTAGTCCCGTTAGAGAAACAAAGAGTCACTAATCTGGGAGTGATGATGGATCCTTCCATGAAACTTAAAGCTGAACTGACATCATCTTGTAACTATGCATCATATTGCACTACATATATATGTTTTATCATTCAACTATGTTTGTTTTTGCAAACAAACTTACAAATATATTTAATTTTGATTTTAAATTGATTTTAAACTTCGCGCCGTGTTTATTCATGTGAAATCCGATTTCACGCGAACGCAGCATATGTGACGTAACGAGACGTAGAAGCAGCCTGCGTCTGTCAGCAGCTTGGCTCGGAGCTCGCCTTTTTTTTTTACTTGACAAATGTCGCCTTTGGGTGTTCTAATATCATCAGTGAACAAGTGAGCCTTTTCACGTTCCCAAAAGAAGAAATACTTTGTCTGGGAATGGAATAAATAAAGCTGCCACCCCCCCTCGGAGCCTCCTCGCTTCCTGATAAGGTAAAAATCTAATAAATACGGGTGCAGACCTAAATTAGAACCTGCTTTTTCTTGTTCATCTAACTTTCTGCTTCCCAAACTGAAGACATGTAGCTCAAATATTCACTTAGATTGATAAATTTGTCGAGTTTTAAATTGTCCGTCCTAATATGTAAATGCAAAACCGCGGAGCCCTCTACGTCTCGTTACATCACATATGCTGCGTTCGCGTGAAATCGGATTTCCCGTGAATAAACACGGCGCGAAGTTTAAAATCAATTTTAAATCAGCATTAAATATATTTATAAGTTTGTTTGCAAAAACGAACATAGTTGAATGATAAAACATATATGTAGTGCAATATGATGCATAGTTACAAGATGATGTCAGCGCAGCTTTAACAGTCAGGTAAACATGATTGCTAAATCCTGTTCTTTCCAGCTGAGGCAACTGTCTAAGCTGAAGCCCAAATTATCCATAAATAACCTTGAGACAGTAATACATGCATTCATAACATCTAGGCTCAATTATTGCAACTCCCTCCTGTTTGGTATTGGTCAGACTTCCATTGCACGACTACAACTGGTCCAGAAAGCGGCAGCCCGATTTTTATCCAGCACAAGCAAAAGAGAGCACATTACGGTACTCCAGTTTTGGCCTCCCTGCACTGGCTACCATTTCACCTTCGAATCCATTTCAAAATACTCATGTACGTCTATAAATCACTGAACAGCTCTGCCCCCTCCTATCTCACTGATCTGCTGCAGCCGTATGTCCCACCACGTTCTCTGAGGTCAGCGGACCAGTTGCTCCACACAGTTCCAGGAACTCGTCTTAAGCGCAGAGGTCACAGGACCTTCTCTGTCGTAGGCGCAAGACTATGGAACGAGTTACCTCTGCTTGTCAGACAAGCCCCCTCCCTCAGTTTTTAAATCCTGCTACTATTCCCAGGCTTTCAACACTGTTTGATCTGTGTTGAACCTGTATGCATCACACTGTTAGTGATTATGTTATAATCTGCTATTATTTAGTTTCTATATTTTGTTTGATTTTATGTTATACTGTATGTTGCTGTGTGCTATGCCTGTTTGTTTCTGTTTGTACAGCACTTTGGTTGGCCCTGTCGCTGTATAAAGTGCTTTATAAATAAAATGGTATGGTAAAACTGGAAACACCTGGATGTTTTGAAACACTTTGGCCATAAGTGCCTCAAACAAGTTGGAGGGGAGAGGGCAGACTCCCGAAACTATCTGAGCACCATCAAACTGGTTGACTCACTATGTGAAGGTGCTATTTATAAGACTGAGTTTGTTGTGACTCCTGCAACTGATGAAGTCTTTTGGATAAAAGACTAAACGTTTCAACAAAAAGAAACTGTCCAGAGGACCTGACTTGACTTTGTTGGAAACCAGTTTTAACTTCCATCACAAGCTCAATAAATCTGACTTTACTATAAGTCAATTTCTCTGTGTATTGTTTTTGAAAGCTATAAACAAGGAGGACATAATCAATGTTTGAAGCAATTTTGCTAAAAGAAAAGTTTGTTTTGTAATGGCGACACCTAATGTGAAGCTTTTATGTAGGCTCAATAAATCACCACACACTTAAAGTCAGGGTTAGACTTTCTAAAGAACATTTATATACAACTCCCACTCAAAAGATATTGTTTTAAAGCTGTAACGTTTGAAAATAAAGTTAAAAAAGAAAAAAACTCACTGTCTCAGCAGTTTGCAGTTCTCGAGATGCAAGCTGGAATTTTGGTGGAAAAGCCAATCCTATTCAAAACAAACAATGTTTAAAAAAAGGCTTTACTTTCATCAAACCTGAACATGAAACTTCCAGAAGAAATTCTGACACATTTTAAGATTGTCCAACATTGTTGCTTATTGTGAAGCAAGTCTAAGACATTAAACCGCTATGGACAGTTCTGCTAAAAAGAAAAACAAATGTCTGAAATGGACAGGAAAGCTCTCAAATCCATGTGGTCCAAAATACAGTATATATATATTAAAAAAAACATTAAGAAACAGTAACTATCTGGCATCTCAAGTTAAAAGTAACAAGACTTGATCACACACTAAAACTAATACAACAGTAACAAAACCGTAACAAGTTGAAAATGTCCTCTTGGATACAGGAAGCTCCCGATTCTGGATATTAAGCTCTCCAGGTTTTTTGTATTTTCCGTGTAGCCGAGGGTCGGTCATCCAGAGTGAGGTCAGCTTTGGATCAGGGAAAAATAAAAAATAAACACAACAAAGTGGAAATTACAGATGAAGATTGGATGCACGAATCAGGGAAAAGTACAAGGAAGGAAGCTGTAAAAATTAATGCATCCATCATCTTCCACTTGTTCTGAAGTCAGGTCTCAGGGGCAGCATCTTGAGCAGGGAGGTCCAGACATCTCTTTCCAAAGTCACCTCTTCCAGCTCTTCTGGGAGGACTCCAAGGTGTTCTCAGGTCAACCGAGAGACGTAGGCTCTCCAATGTATCCTGGATCTTTCCCGGGGGTCTCCTCCCAGTCGGACATGCCCGACGCACCTCCCTAGGGAGGCGCTATGGGAGCATCCTTACCAGATGGCCGAACCAGCTCAACTGGCTCCTTTTGATGTGGAGGATCAGCGGTTCTACTCAGAGTCTCTGCTGATAACTGAACTTCTCATCCTGTCTCTAAGGGAGAGTCCAGCTACCCTGCAGAGGAAACTCATTTCAACCACCGGTATCACCACAATGGACCGGTACAGAGTCTGCATAGTGCAGACGCTACACTAATTCATCTGTCAACCTCACTACATTCTTCCATCACTCGAGAACAAAACCCTGAGATACTTGAACTCCTCCACTTGAAGCAGAACCTCACCCTTGATCCGAAGAAAAAAAAACGTCTATAGCTTATATTAAGAACTTAACAAAAGCACAGTACCGTTAATTAAAAACAAAACGGGCTCAATAAAAAAGGTTAGTTTCGTTAAATAAATGGGACACCTACCAACTTTTAGTTAGAATATGATCAAACTGAACCAAACAAAATTACAATTTCTTAATCCAACGATGATCAAGGTTAAAGCTTAAGTATGTAACTTGTTTTTTTAAACATATTTCTTCACTCTGCCACTATCTCCTGATAGACTGATGTTAGTCAGGTAATCTCTGAAAAAAACTATAGTCCTCTGGCGTCTCCCGGTGGTAATAAAAGCATTTATAAAAACCACAGCGCCCCGCGGTTAACCAGCCAATAATAACAGCCAGCCAATAAAAACAGAGCTTCTCACTTCTCACCCCATAACCCACGCCCCCGCCTGTCAGCCTGCAGCGAGCCCGCAGCGGCCGCGCAGGTTCTCGTTGAAATAACTGCAAAGCAATGCAAAACTGTTTTGCATGTGACACAAATGTATTAAATCCCCCTTCTTCATCCCTGCTCTGGACTTTTGTTTTTTTGCCAAAAGTCAAGTGATCGCATCATCCTCCGCTGAGTCATGACAGAAACATTCAGGAAATGAATGAATTTGTCACGAGCGAATTAAAATCGGTTTCAACGTGGCTGCCGAGGCTCTGCAGGTTTGCTGGTGTTCTGGTGTGCTGGACCAGCGCTCCCTGTTTTTATTTTATTTTTTAGAACGTTTTATTAACATATAAACACAGAAATTCGGAGCGGCTGCGAGAGGACATGAGTGGAGGCGGAGTTAAGGAAGCTGAGCTGATTTACAGCGAGAGTGACGGGGAGCAGAGCCATATATGGCTCTGAGGGGGAGGGACCAGAAACGTGTCTCTGTTCAAAATTTTCCTAAGTTCCAGCGTGTTCCAGAAATTACATATATTAGCTTTAATAAGTAGAACAAAGCTTTGATTTAAACACATTTTTTTTACAGAAACTAAAGATAATCCATCAGCCAGATTCATCAGGTGTCCAGTTGGTTCCACATCATGTCCTTTGAGCCATTTGGTTCCAATCTTTAACTCAAATTATGTATTTTCATCATTTTACATAGTTGCGTAACAGCCACTGTGCGACAATGTCCGTGATATGCCGATTACTCATCTAAAGGAGGAGGTTGAGGAGCATCAAATGTAGAACCACTAGACTGAGGAACAGCTTCTACCCTGAGGCTGTTAGACTCATGAATAAATAAAAATAAAATAAAATAAACACTGCAAAATATCACATCATGCTGATGCTGATCTGTTTTCTTGTTGCTGTGTTCATCTGTGACCATCTGCTCATACAGACTCATGTTCGTGCTGCTGTTTATAATGATGTTTTTCCACTATATTAGGGCTTAGTGTATTACTAGTTGATGTTTTTCTTAGTTAATTCTAGATGTTATTACTGTTTTTCTCTTGCATTTGTTGTTGGATGTAACTGGGACCCTGTGTACATAATCTCGTTTTCATCACATGTACCACATGCGGTGCAAATGACAATAAAGACTCTCTGACTCTGACTCTCTCTCTAAAGACACAACTGCCGTTTGAAGTTGGTTGAAAACCCCATATCACTGCCTTAAAATGTAAAGTATTTAAATCTGAAGAGTTCAGTTTGTCAACAGAGTTAAAGAACAATTTCCCACATTTAAAATCCACTGTCACTCATGTTTCATCAAAACTATTTTTCCTGGATGCGGAAAAAGCCTTTATTTATTAACCTTTAATTAACCAGGCAAACGCCCCTGTGATCACAGATCTTTTTCCAAGGGATGCCTGGGTCTGAAGGCAGTCTAACAAGCATACAGGTGCTGGTCATAAAATTAATATCATGCAAAAGTTTATTTATTTCAGTAATTCCATTCAAAAGTGAAACTTTTATATTATATTCATTCAATACACACAGACTGATATATTTAAAATGTTTTATTTCTTTTAATGTCAATGATATAACTGATAACTAAAGAAACCACCCCCCGAATCAGTATCATGGTAAAAATGGTAAATGGAGCATATAGCGCCTTCCAGCCCCCTCTGAGGAGCCCTAAAGCGCTTTACAATACGAGCCATCTACCCATTCATACACACATTCATACACCGTTAGTGGTAGCCTGCCTTGTAGGGCGCTATCCAGACCTACCGGGAGCAACTCGGGGTTAAGTGTCTTGCCCAGGGACACAATGACACATGGTGTGCGGACGCGGGATTCGAACCTCCGACCTTCCGATCAGGGGTCGACTGCCATTACCACTGTGCCACGGCCGCCCCATCAAAGTATCAAAGAAAATTAGAATATTGTTAAAAGGTTCAATATTTAAGACACTAGGTGCCATACTTTAATCAGCTAATTAACTCAAAACACTTGCAAAGGCATTTAAATAATCTCAGTCTAGGTCTGGAGGCTACACAATCATGGAGAAGACTGCTGACTTGACAGTTGTCCAAAAGACGACCATTGACACCTTGCACAAAGAGGGCAAGACACAAACGGTCATTCTTAAAGAGGCTGGCTGTTCACAGAGCTCTGTGTTCAAGCACATTAATAGAGAGGTGAAGGAAATGATGTGCTAGAAAAAAGTGTACAACCAATAGGGATAACCTCACCCTGGAGAGGATTGTGAAACAAAACCCACTCCAAAATGTGGGGGAGATTCACAAAGAGTGAACTGCAGCTGTAGTCAGTGCATCAAGAACCACCACGCACAGACGTATGCAAGACATGAGTTTCAGCTGTCACATTCCTTGCGTCAAGCCACTCTTGAACAAGAGACAGTGTCAGAAGTGTCTCGCCTGGGACTGCTGCTGAGTGGTCCAAAGTTATGTTCTCTGATAAAAGTAAAATTTACATTTCCTTTGGAAATCAAGGTCCCAGAGTCTGGAGGAAGAGGAGAGGCACAGAATCTACCATAAGTTGCTTGAGGTCCAGTGCCAAGTTTCCACAGTCAGTGATGGTTTGGGGCCATGTCATCTGCTGGTGTTGGTCCACTGTGTTTTCTGAGGTCCATGGTCAACGCAGCCATCTACCAGGAGGTTTTAGAGCACTTCATGCTTCTTGCTGCTGACCAACTTTATGGAGATGCAGATTTCATTTTCCAACAGGACTTGACAACTGCACACAGTGCCAAAATTACCAGTACCTGGTTTAAGGACCATGGTATCCCTGCTCTTAATTGGCCAGCAAACTCGCCTGACCTTAACCCCATAGAAAATCTGAGGTATTGTGAAGAGGAAGATACAATACACCAGACCCAACAATTCAGAAGATCTGAAGGCCACTATCAGAGCAACCTGGACTCTCATAACACCTGAGCAGTGCCACAGACTGATTGACTCCATGCCACGCTGCATTGCTGCAGTAATCCAGGCAAAAGGAGCCACAACTAAGTACAGTACTGATGCTGTACATGCTCATACTTTTCATATTCATGTTTGCAAACATTTCTAAAAATCCTTAAATACTTAAATTGCTCTTAATATTCTAATTTTCTTAGATACTGAATTTTCATTAGTTGTTAGTTAAAATCATCCATCCATTTTCGTCCGCTTATCCGAGGTCGGGCCGCGGGGGTAGCAGCCTAAGTAGGGAGGCCCAGACTTCCCTCTCCCCAGCCACTTGGAGCAGCTCCTCTGGGGGAATCCCAAGGCGTTCCCAGGCCAGCCGAGAAACATAGTCCCTCCAGCGTGTCCTGGGTCTTCCTCTGGGTCTCCTCCCGGTGGGACATGCCCGGAACACCTCACCAGGGAGGCGTCCAGGAGGCATCCTAACCAGATGCCCGAGCCACCTCAACTGGCTCCTCTCGATGTGGAGAAGCAGCGGCTCTACTCCGAGTCCCTCCCGGATGACTGAGCTTCTCACCCTATCTCTAAGGGAGAGTCCAGACACCCTGCGGAGAAAACTCATTTCAGCCGCTTGTATCCGAGATCTCGTTCTTTCGGTCACAACCCAAAGCTCATGACCATAGATGAGGGTGGGAACGTAGATCGATCGGTAAATTGAGAGCTTTGCCTTTCGACTCAGCTCTCTCTTCACCACGACAGACCGGTACAGCGCCCGCTTCACTGCGGATGCTGCACCTATCCGCCTATCGATCTCACGCTCCAGTTTTCCCTCATTCGTGAACAAGACCCCGAGATACTTAAACTCCTCCACTTGGGGCAGGACCTCCTCCCCGACCCGGAGAGGGCATGCTACCCTTTTCCGGCTCAAGACCATGGCCTCGGATTTGGAGGAACTGATCCTCATCCCGGCCGCATCACACTCGGCTGCAAACCGCTCCAGCGAAAGCTGTAGATCACGATCTGATGAAGCCAATAGGACCACATCATCTGCAAAAAACAGAGAAGCGATTCTAAGGCCACCAAAACGGATCCTCTCAACACCTTGGCTGCGCCTAGAAATTCTGTCCATAAAAGTTATGAACAGAATCGGTGACAAAGGGCAACCTTGGCGGAGTCCAACTCTCACTGGAAATGAGCCTGACTTACTGCCGGCAATGCGGACCAAGCTCTGACACCAGTCGTACAGGGACCTAACAGCCCATATAGTTAAAATCATCAACATTAAAATAAATAAACATTTGAAATATATCAGTCTGTGTGTAATGAATGAATATAAGTTTCACTTTATGAATGGAATTACTGAAATAAAATAAACTTATTCATGATATTCTCATTTTATGACCAGCAGCATTATTTTTAGACTGTGGGAGAAAATCGGTGGACCTGGAGAAATTCAGTGTAAAGAGAACATGCAAACTCCACACTGAAGAATACCAGGCCTAACCCAGGGCTTAAACCTATGACCTTCTTGCTGTGAGACAACAGTGTTAACCACTAATACACTCCTGACCAAGTTTATCTTAAAAAATTAAATGGATAAAAGTGTCTGCAACATGTTACAAATTAATAACATGCTGGAAATATACAAGACAAAAAAAAAATTCATTTTTATTCTACAAAAAAGATCATGAAAATTGTCCATTTACTTCCAATGTCCTAAATGTAGTGAGAACAAAGTGCAGTTTCACACTCACCTTCATCGTGCCACATGCTTTGTTACAAAGACAACAGGTATGTGGAAATATCAGGGGTGTCATCGCAGCGTAGTCTTGCATCATTGCTGGTGTCAGCACAAGACTGGACCTCCCCGCCTTCGCTGGAAACGGCTTCTTGGAAAGTGGCGCCACCGAACGAGGTACAACATCATACAGGCTTGGAATCGGCTGAGGTGGAGGAACAGGGATCACCGAAAGTAGAGGCACTGGTTGTGAAGCAGGAAAACCTCTAGGCTGCAGAAGTTGCTGCTGCCTCTGCTGCGACTTCTGCTGCTGCTTCTGGTGTGACTGCTGCGGCTTCTGTTGCTGCGGCTTCTGCTGCTGCTGTCTCTGCTGCGGCTTCTGTTGCTGCGGCTTCTGCTGCGGCTTCTGTTGCGGCTTCTGTTGCTGCGGCTTCTGCTGCTGCTGTGGCTTCTTCTGCTGCTGTGGCTTCTGCTGCTGCGGCTTCTGCTGCTGCGCTTCTGCTGCTGCGGCTTCTGCTGCTGCGCTCTGCTGTGCTGCTGTCTCTGCTGCGGCTTCTGCTGCTGCTGCCTCTGCTGTAGCTGCTGCTGCAGCCTTTGCTGCAGCTGCTGTCTCTGCTGCAGCTGCTGTATCTGCTGCAGCTGCTGCAGCTGCTGCAGCTGCTGTATCTGCTGCTGCTGCAGCTGCATCTGCGGGCTCTGCTGCTGCTGGCTCTGCTGCTGCTGCCTCTGCTGCTGTGCGTGATGCTGTTGGGCCTGTTGATTTGGCTGTTGTTTCACCTGCTGCTGTCCTTGTTGCTTTTTCACCGGTGCTTTGAACTCTGACACTGGAGTTCTACTTTGAGTACTGTTGCGATCATCGTCATTTCTGCCAATAAGCACGAGGCCAGGACGGCTAGGATGAATGCTGTGGAACAAGGTGCCAGATGGCTGGGATGTTGAAGCGGTCTGGTGATCTGGTTCTGGCAGTGACTCTTGATCGTGGCTGCTGCTGTTGAAAGTGTCTGTATACAACATACTCTCATCCCCACCAGTCTGAGCTGCAGCAATTCCAATGTCTTTCTCAATGCCTGCAGTATATTTGGCAGTATGTCCATAGTCAATGACTTTGCTTGGCTTAAGAATTGATTTCATTTCAGCCTGGGGCAAAGGTGCACCTCTGAATCCACTTAATTTGTCTTTTCTACTCACACTTGCAATGGGTGGAGGTTCACTGTAAGGTTTTGATGGAACTGCAGCTTGAGTTCTCTTGGACTTCTTTAAATGGATTTGCCTCAAGATGAACGGCAGATTTTGAGGTGTGATCTGGTCTTCAGGGTATGTGACAAGTTGTTCCAAGTCTTCCTTTTCAAGTCCAAATTGCAAGAGAATGTTAGAAGCTGATTCTGAAGTATACTTGGGGCGACTGGACTCAGGGAGCAACACAGATCTTTCTAGCCCAATATTGCCATAGTTACCAAGGCCTGGAACGGACTGCGTATTACGGTTTCCTTCACTTGAGAGGTTAAACCTTCCGTCACCACTGCTTAAAAAGTTGGATGAAGACATTTTTGAGGGATTATCTTCTGTGGGCCTTTTAAACATAGACAACCAGTCCAATGACCTACTGGCAAAGTCAACTGTGGATGGTCTGTTTCCTTGCAAAGCTGAAGATGACTGATAGGGCATCACCTCTGTGTTTGAGGATGGATACACTTGTCTTTGGGTATTGAAGGGAACGTTCTGGTTTACAGATTGATGCCTCGCCTCCTCCCTGGCTCTGCTAATATTCAAGTCTAAGCACCTCTCTATGTCCTCATCAACCGTTATCCTGCTTCTCTCAGGTCTGTAGTTCACTGGCAGAGAAGGAGGTAGTGGTAGAAGCCCGTCAGATGTCCCACGTGTCAGAGGTGCAATTCCAGAAGAGAAGTTGGACCCAAGTTCAAGGCGAGGCAACACTATCCGAGAATCTCTTACTGTCTGTCCACTGGAGAGTCCATATTGCCCCTGGGAGGAACTTTGTTTCCCAGGGACAAAGGGGTTAAACATAGGATGAGACATGGTGTTAGCAATCTTCAGAACGTTCAGAAGATTGATGGCCACAGCAGTTGGTGAAGGCGGTGTTGTGGAAAGATGTGAAGACGGTGTGTTGGAGTTCGCTGGCAAGGTCACAACTCGGCCGCCAACAACAAAAACATTGTTCATCTGCATTAATGCCAGCTGAGCCTTGAGTTGAGCCAACTGCAAGTATGCAGTCTGCCCTCCAGTCAGTGGTGGGCTCCCAGAGAGCCCTCCAAAGAGGGGGCTTGGTACAGGCCCTGGAGCAGGACAATGGGGAGATTGCTCCAGTAGCAAAGAAAAGCTGAAAAGTTTAAAGAAAAACAAAGCAAAGGTGTTACTGAGCGGGACAAAACTTTTCAGCAATGTGGATGAGTTATCCACCATTTGGAAGATCCCTCCCCATTTGCCCAACAGTCAACAACATAACAATTCCTTCAGTGTAATTTTTATGTCTTCACTACAAAAAACGAGAAGTACAAATAAAAAGAACGATAAACAACAATGAAAAGTCCTGATAATCAACTGATTACAGGCAGAGGAAATTAGTTTCTTGGAAGCAGCAAAAGGAAAACATTTGTTTGGGTAAAAGATCCTGTTCTGACTGTCAGTAGCTCTGAGAAGAAAAATAACTTCAGCAAACGTTTTGATGCGACTTTTGACTATATTTAGATTTACTTAAGACTTGCACTTTTGAAAATGATGAACCAGTTCATGATATAATCGGTCTCGTAAGTTGAAACAGCTTTTCTTCCGTTATAAACCTCCAAGCCGGAGGTCTGAAACATTTACAATTAAGAGACCATATTTTTTAGCAACTCCTACTAAATATATGTATAAAACCACAAGATCAACTTGACCAAAACATAAAAAAGCAACAATGCCAGCCTCTGTTCCTTCTTTCCCTTTTTTTTTAAAATTGCACTTTACAACAACACATATCAACAGCACATCTGGGGGCGGGGGTGTGTGTGTCAGGATCTTGTTTTTTTTTCTCCCTCTTGCTACCCCCTGGTTCCCTGGCTGCCATTCCGGGGGTGCGGTCCGGTAGAAGGGCAGGCCGTCGAGTGTTTGCCTGGACTATGGGGGTTCGGGGCCTGGGGGTTTGCCGTGGGCGGGGCTGGTGCTACACTCTCCCTGGGGTTGTTTGGACTCGGGTGTCCCGTCCTGCCGGATCTTGGATGTCGGCTCCTCTCCACCCCAGAATGAATGGGCCTACCTCCTGGGTTTGGGCGTGGGCTGCCCCATGTAGGGGGCAGGTACATGTCTTGGACCTGGGGGGTATAGAGTGCGTATCGGGAATATGAATGGAATGTGTCGTTATTGTATGTCTTTGAATGAGTGAGGGTGTGGATGAGGGTGGATCTGTGTGATTGGGTCTGTGTATGAATGACTATTTGTCAGGCCGGGACTTATATTGCCCCCTCTTTGATACAGCTGGGGTTGCTTGGTGTCGCGCCCCTACCACGCGGCCCCCTAGTGGGGTGTGCCTTTGCTTGCTGACGCGCTTGGGGACCTCGGTGTCGGGGGCGGGGCGCTTGGGCGTGTGCCGGCTCGGCCTGGTAGCTGCCTGGTGGGGCTCAGGCCCTCTGGTCCTGTTGGGCCTGAGGGGGGGTGTCCTCGGTGTCCAGGCCTTGGTGCCTAGTCCTGGAGCTACATCGGTGCAGCGGATTCCGGCGGGGGCCTGTGAATATGTCGCTGCTGGCCCCGGGGGGCCATTGTGTGTGGTCGCTGGTGGGGTTCTTCCGGTTCTCCCCTATGGTCGGATCTGGGGGGTGGGCAAGTGGTTCATCCTGTTTGGGTGGCCCTGGGAACTCCATGCTCGGGGTCCCTCTTGGGGTCTTGGGCTCTGGTCCCCCCTCTGTCTGCCTTGGGTCTTGGGGGTCGGGTCTCTGATGCTTCACGGTCACTATTAAATGTTTTATTAGAGAAGCCTTATACACTTAAGGCCCCCCCATAGCTCTGCGTTCAGCCGAACGCCTCTGTAGCCGTTTTCGCATTGGCCAGCCCTCAGTGGCCCGGGGCTCCCCTGGGTGGCTCTGGGCCACCCGCGTTCATTACGCATTTGCCGCAAAGCCGCCTTGAAGTGGGTGGGCAGTTCTCTGGAAGTGGGTGGGGTGCTCTCTTCACGTGGGTGGAGTGTTCGTGTTTTAAGAGAGGAGACTCGGCAAAAAAAAAATTGTTAGCTGGATATATATATATTAGTGTTTCTGCGTTTAATTTTTGTTAATAACTGATCACAAATCAGCTTATGTTACAACGTAAATAACACGAAGCGCACACCCATTTCCGCCTTTCAGCGCGACCTGAATGTCATTAAACAGCATTAAACAATAACTAATATTGTCTAACTGTTGCGCGCAGCCAGGGTTTTAAAATATAACGAATAATCTCTAACTTTTACGTGCAGCTAAAATGTCAGGAGGAGTGATTGCTATATGGGCAAGTTGGACACCTGAAAATTCAGTCTGTTCGGATAGCACAACGAGTAAATGCGTTAACGTTTTGACCGGGAGAAGTGGGTTCGCTTCCAGCCTGGGACAAAGTTATTTTACTTTCTTTTTCTTTTTATTCACATTTTCTTTTAAATAAAAAGGAGTTTGCAAACAAACTCCTTTTTATTTAAAAGAAAATGTGAATAAAGAGAAAAAAAAAGTAAAATAACTTTGTCCCAGGCTGGAAGCGAACCCACTTCTCCCGGTCAAAACGATAACGCATTAACTCGTTGAGCTATCCGAACAGACTGAATTTTCAGGTGTCCAACTTGCCCATATAGCAATCACTCCTCCTGACATTTTAGCTGCACGTAAAAGTTAGAGATTATTCGTTATATTTTAAAACCCTGGCTGCGCGCAACAGTTAGACAATATTAGTTATTGTTTAATGCTGTTTAATGACATTCAGGTCGCGCTGAAAGGCGGAAATGGGTGTGCGCTTCGTGTTATTTACGTTGTAACATAAGCTGATTTGTGATCAGTTATTAACAAAAATTAAACGCAGAAACACTAATTCAGCTAACAATTGTTTTAGGGGTTTCTCGTTTCTGTAGTTAAATTTGAATGAAATTCAACCCTCGCGCTGAGGTTGTTTGAATGAGTCCCGCCCCTGCTGCAAACAACGAATCAAATGAGAGCTGAAACTAGCCCTGTCGGGCTCGGCCCGATAAGAACCACGGTGAAGATGGTTCCAGAACAAGGGTGGATCCCGGGCGGAAAAGGTAAATGCGAAGACGCCGAACCCGGGTTAGAAGCTGGGAGAGCCGGGGAGGGCCGGCCAATGCGTAAGCGGCTTGTGCGTGCGTTCAACCGCACAGCTCTGCGTTCGTTCTCGCGTTTTCGCTCCAAATTCTTGACGTAATTTGAGCAGCCTCAGCGCAGAGCGTTCGCTGATTGGTCATTTGCTGACACGCCCAATGAACTGATTGACAGGTCGGGGGGAGAAAAAAAAGGCGAGCCGGCACTTCACACAGCTTCAGCCGCAGCAGTGTTCTTTGTTTATATCTTATTAAAAAGTTCTAAAAAATAAAAATTAAACGGAGCGCTGGTCCTGCAGCCCACAGCCCACCAGGAAATCCACAGAACCTCGCGCAGCCACATTGGACCCAGTTTAATTCGCTCGTGACAAATTCATTCATTTCCTCATCATTTCAGTCATGAGTCAGCGGATGAGGAAGCGATCACTTGACTTTTGGCAAAAAACAAACAAAAGAAAAGGCCAGATCAGGGATGAAGAAGGGGAATTTAATACATTTGTGTCACATACAAAACAGTCCGGCGCTGGGCTGTTTATTGTGAGACAACACGTTTGTGCTCGCGGTCGTAAAATTTGAGCTTGGCGCGTACATGGTAGGCTTGTGCCTCTGCACACGGACAGCGTAGAGCGGCGTACGGCCGAACGCAGAGCTATGAAGGGGCATTTACGCATGCTCACAACCACACACAAAAAGATGCAGGGATGCACATTCAAGTATCGTATGTATATATGTAGATGTGCATGTAACTGCATATGTATATGTATGTATGTATGTATACTGTATATATGTAGGTATAGGTACCGGTATATATATTTATAAAAATCTACTGCAAAGCCATGAATATTCTAAGTCTTTTATACATATGTGTTTTGTTATTGTGTTCTTCTGTCATGTTCTTTGCAGGTTTGCGGGCAGCGGTCGGGTGTGTTTGCCTTGTGCTGTCTGTGTGTATTTGTTATGTTTTGTGGTCTTGCTTTCCGTCTTTCCTTTCTTTCTATCCTATTTTTATTTCATAATGGTGTGAAGAGGATGGCTATAAGGTGAGAAAGGAGGCCATCTATAAAAGAAAAAAAGCAACAATGCAACAGTTTGTTGGTGATTTTCCACTTGGCAGGCTAATGCCGGTTACCCACTGCACAACTCGAAACGCGCCTGCCGTCCCCTTTTGGCCGCTTGACAGGGTCCCACTGAACACCGTCTGATGACGTACACTAGGGGGTAGCAGAGGGAGGGGTCTCTGGCTTGTTTTCCGGGTTCAGTTGTTGTGTAAACTGCACCTCCGACGGTCTTCGATGAGATTAAAACTTTTTTTTATGTTTGGGGTGATCTACACTGGAGAGGACAGCAGCCTGTCAGCAGCAACTGTAAAAATGCCACGTTTCTTACCGGAGTTTGGTTCCAATTCCTGGAGGCTGGATCCGGTAAGTTTAAAAAGTAAAAAAAAAGTCCCGTTGTGGTTGTGTAATCAGATAGCAGAGGCTCTCTCGACTGTTTGCTGGACGCGTCGAGAAGCCAGAGATCGAATTTTATGGCGTTGGCAGTTCGACGCAGACGCGCGCGTGCGTGTGCAGGCTGCCCCCGCGCCGCTTCGATCACTTGAATCGCGCCGCTTCCTTGTTCGCCGTCACTCCACGCGTCTCCTCCATAGACTTTGAATGTAAACCGGCCGCTTCAGCCGCTCGACAAAGGGGGCAGTGGGTAACAGGCATTAACCTTTATTTCTTTTAAGTGCTTCAGGTAAAGCACAAGGGTTTCTATTGATTGTAGGTTTTTATTTCAATTGTTCTTCGAATAAGCTTATTCATGTAGGTACAACATACATTTCTGATAGTTCAATTTATAATACCTATCAAAACTGCTTTCTTAGCCGTTTCATACTATTCATACTTTCATACTATGCCTCATATACATCCCTGCATCTTTCCGTGTGTGGTTGTGAGCATGCATACGTGTATAAGGCTTCTCTAATAGAACATTCAATAGTGACCGCGAAGCATCAGAGACCCGACCCCCAAGACTCAAGGCAGACAAGGGGAGGACCAGAGCCCAAGAGGGACCCCGAGCACGGAGCCCCCAGGGCCACCCAAACAGGACGAACCACTCACCCAACCCCCAGATCTGACCCTGGGGGAGAACTGGAACAGACCGCAGGTTCTTTTTAATGTTTTTAACTGTTGTGAATCCTTGTGATGCTGGTCATGTTGCTGAATCTCCTGCACTGTGTGAACAGTTTTCTAATTTTTTTTATAGATAAAATCACTGCTCTGAGACCCTCTTCAACACAAATTTACACAGATCCATCCTCATTCCCTCCATCCTCAGCTGCCTTTGAACAGTTTGAACCAGTGACTTTAATCGTTTTAAAGGACATTGTGGATCACATGCATCCTTCTAACTCACCTTTGGACTGTGTTCCCTCTCGACTGTTCAAAGTTTTTAGCACACTTGGACCATTAGTTCTTGTCATGATTAACATGTCCCTGTCATCAGGCTGTGTTCCAGCTTCTTTTAAACATGCTGTGGTGCAGCCTCTCGTAAAGAAGAAAAACCTCGATACAGCACTGTTCTTAAATTATAGACCCATTTCAAAACTACCTTTTCTGTCAAAAATTTTAGAGAAAGTTGTTTTTAATCAACTTAAGAGGTTTTTAACTGCCAACAGCATTGGTGAAAAATTCCAGTCAGGTTTTAAATCAGGCCACAGCACAGAAACAGCCCTTTTAAGAGTTTTTAATGACCTTCTTTTAACTGTTGATGCAGGAGGATCTGCTGTTTTAGTGCTTTTAGACCTTTCTGCTGCCTTTGATACTGTGGACCACAACATCTTGTTGTCACGACTGGAACACGTGGTCGGTATCAAAGGCACAGTTTTATCCTGGTTTAGATCCTACCTGACTGACAGGAGTTTTTCTGTTCATTTAGGGAACTGTTCTTCATCTCCAGCTCCTTTGATCTGTGGAGTCCCTCAAGGGTCTATTTTAGGTCCACTGCTTTTTAATTTGTACATGTTGCCTTTGGGGTCCATTTTTAGAAAACACAACATTCCTTTTCACTGCTTTGCTGATGATACACAGTTATATCTTCCAATTGAGTCAGACAGGGTCACTCCACTGGATCCACTCCTGGACTGTCTGAATGACATTAAAATCTGGTTAAAACTTAATTTTCTAAATCTAAATGAAAATAAAACTGAAGCCATCAGCTTTGGCAAATGTAACACCCTAATGGTGTGTTCACACAGAGCAGCGTTTTCAAGCTGCAAGCTTCCAGCCTCCATGTAAAATCAATGGTGGACGCACTTCCAGCCACCTCCTGGCGTCTGGCGTCAGGTCGCGTGCGTGTTGAGCGTGCTGAGTAGCGTTTTTTCGTGCACGTGAACCGGCTTCCACCTCCAAACCGAGCATTCAACATGTTGAAGATTTCGCGGTTCAAACTTTCAAACGCCGCTCAACTCTCCCTTAGTGCTGGACGATAATTCAATAACGATAAATATCGCGATATACTTTTATTCAATAATGATGATATGA